>MU746003.1:76691-94048 GCA_026770625.1 Nicotiana glauca
TAAATATAGCAGCAAACTCACCTTACTTGTTGGATAACTCAGCCTTTATCTTGGTTCTTCAAACTCTAGGGTTTACCCCTAATTTGAACTTGAAAGAGAGGGAAAATCAATTAGGGTTTGTGGAGAATTTTTGGGAGGAGGTTTGCAGGGGTTTATGTCTGATTATTTGTGAAATATAATGAGGGTTATATTGAAGGAGATAACCCTTTAAATGGGCTCAATAGCCGACCCGAAATTCCCTCTTATTGGGCCATCATTTAAACAAGTAGGTGACACACCTACTTGTCACCTAGCAGCTTGTGCAGTCTTGCAAAAATGAATATATCTCTCTACTCCGATGTCATATTGATAAACGGTTTAATGAGTTGGAAACTACACTCATAGATCTTCAATTTTGTGGGTACATCACCCCGTAATTCCAAGTATATTGGGAGAAAAGCTTATTAACATTTGACCTAAAGTTTAAGTAAAACTATGAACCTAAGTTGTGACAACTTTTGTCGACTTTTGTTTCATAACTCGTTTGACTTCAAGACTTATGATACGGATATTATATGATTCAAATACCTTAAACCATGACCTCCTTAGTATATTAAGCACCTATAGATTTACCCAAAAATACGAGTTACAACATCTTTGATTCGTTTAACTTCTAATACTTGTTAATCACCCTTATGCACCCTTGTATCACTTCAGATCAATATGATTAACTTCTTATCATCTCAAGGATAATTACTTATTGGATTTGTTTTAACTAACATATGGCATGAACTAACGCGTGTGGATATGGGTTGTAACATTACAGGTTGGACTTGGAGTGGTATTGATGTAGGACGGTAGGGTGATTGCCTACGCATCCAGACAGTTGAAGATACATGAAAAGGACTACCCTGTTCATGACCTTGAGTTAGCTACTATTGTTCATGCCTTGAAGATCTGGCGCCATATTTGTACGGGGTGCCTTGTGAGATCTATACTTACCATCGGAGTTTGCAGCACATACTCAAGCAGAAGGACCTGAATATGCGTCAGAGGAGATGATTAGAGTTGTTGAAGGATTATGATATCACTATTCTATATCACCCGGGCAAGGCCAATATGGTGGCAGATGCCTTGAGTCACCGGGCAGAGAGTTTGGATAGTTTGGCATATTTACCAGCTTCAAAGAGGCCTATGACGATGGATGTTCAGGACCTAGCCTGCCAGTTAGTGAGATTAGATCTTTCGGAGCTTAGTCGGGTTCTATCCTATGTGGTTTCCCGGTCTTCCCTATTTGATTGTATCAGGGAGCGGCATTATGATGACCCTCATTTGCTTTTCCTTAATGATAAGGCTTAGCGGGGAGACACCAGAGGTTTGACCATCAGGGATGATGGAGTATTGAGGATGTAGGGCCGGATTTGTGTGCCCAATGTTGATGGTCTTCGAGAGTTGACTCTAGCAGATGCCCATAGTTAGCAGTATTCCATCCATCCGGGTGCCGCGAATATGTATCAGGACTTGAGGCAGGACTATTGGTGGAGGCGAATGAAGAAGGATATATTTGACTATGTGTCTAGATTCCTCAACTACTAGCAGGTGAAGTATGAGCACCAGCGTTCGGGTGGGTTGCTTCAGCAGATTAAGATCCCAGACTGGAAACGGGAGAGTATCACCATGGACTTTGTATCTAGACTCCCACGGACCGTGAGGAAGTTTGATTCTATTTGGGTCATTGTAGATTGGCTGACCAAGCCCGCTTATTTCATTCCTATGTATACCACTTATTCATCGGAGCGATTGGCGGAGATTCATATCAGGGAGATCGTCCGTTTGCATGGTATTCCAGTTTCTATCATCTCAGACAGAGGTACTCAGTTTACATCACAGTTCTAGAGAGCCGTGCAGCAGGAGTTAGGCACTCGTGTGGAGTTGAGCCTAGCATTTCACCCCCCAGACGAACAGATAGTCCGAGAGCACTATTAAAATTCTTGAGGATATGCTCTGTGCGTATGTGATTGAGTTTAGAGGGTCTTGGAATAATTTCTAGCCACTGTAAGAGTTTTCTTATAACAACAGTTATCAGTCCAGCATTCAGATGGCACTGTATGAGGCTTTATATGGTAGAAGGTGTAGATCTCTGGTGAGTTGATTTGAGCCTGGTGAGGCCAGACTATTGGGCACAGAGATGGTCCAGGATGCAATGGAGAAAGTTAAGGTGATTAAGGATAGACTCCATGCAGCCCAGTCCAGACAGAAGAGCTATACAGACCAGAAGGTTCGTGGTGTTTCATATATGGATGGTGAGCGGGTTCTGCTTCGGGTCTCGCCTATAAAAGGCGTCATGAGGTTTGGAAAGAAAGTAAAGCTGAGTCCAAGGTTTATTGGCCCTTTTGAGATCTTGAGGCGAGTTGGGGAGGTTGCTTATAAGCTTGCCTTACCTCCTATTTTGGCGGAGTTCATCCGGTATTTCATGTTTCGATGCTCCAAAGATATCACGGTGATTCGTCGCACGTGTTAGATTTCAGTTCAATCCAGTTGGACAAGGATCTATCCTATGTTGAGGAGCCAGTTGCCATCTTGGATAGGCAGATCAGAAAGTTGAGGTCAAAGAACATTGCTTCAGTGAAGGTCCAGTGGCAAGGTCAGCCGGTCGAGGAGGCGACTTTGGAGACGGAGCAGGATATGCACGACCAATACCCTCATCTTTTTGCTACCTCAGGTATGTTCTCTGTGCTCATTCGAGGATGAACAAATGTTTAAGTGTAGGAGGATGCAATGACCTGGTCGGTCGTTTTTTGAATTTACACCCCGATCCCCCATTAACTGCTTCCTTTAAGTTCATTTCTGCTATTTTGGTTTGCTAGGATGTTCTGTGTTAGAATCCGGAGTGTTTTGGGACACTAGTCCCTAAATGAGTACTTAAGAGTTGAAAAATAGTCCATATTCAGAACAGTGTGAAGACGACCTTGGAATGGAAATCCAATGGTTCTATTATCTCCGTTAGGTGATTTCAGGGTTGGGAGCATGTTCGGAATGTATTTTGGAGGTTTGTAGCTTATCTAGGCTTGAAATGCCAAGTTCGAATTTTTGAAGTTTCCAGTCCGATAGTGAGTTTTTGATCCGAGGGTCGGATTTGAATTCTGGAAGTTGTTGTAGCTCCGTCATGTCATTTGGGATGTGTGTGCAAAATTTCAGGTCATTCGGGCGAGGTTTGGTTAGGATTTTGATCAAAAGTGTGTTTGGTTGTAATTTAAAGTTCTTAGGCTTGAATATTTGCTTAATTTGTGTTTTCGGTGTTGTTTTGGGTGGTTTAAGGATTTTTACAAGTTTGAATGATGTTATGGGATACGTCCGTAGGATTGGTTGAGGTCTCGGGGGCCTCAGATGTGTTTCGGATGCTCAACAGAGCACTTTGGAGTTGGAAAATGTTGCAGAAAATCCCTTCAGCTGTTGCAGAACCTTTCTTCATTGCGATCACATTCGTAACCATGCGATCGTGTAGTGCAATTCTGGAGGGGGACCAAACCCTTCTATGCGATCGTATAATCTGTCCGCGATAGCACAGTTCAGCTTCCTCCTCTTATGCGATCGCAGTACCTTGGCCGTGTTCGCATTGAACGATTTCTGGACCTTTTAATTTTCTCTTATGCGATCGCAATTCTATATATGCATTCGCATAGACCAACTTCTGGGCCATCGATAATTACTTTTCACGACCGCATTCCCTTTCTTGCGATCGCATAGAACAAAATTCCTGAGCAGAATTTAACATTTCAAAACAAGGGTTTAGCCATTTTTAACAAAACTCAGGCTAGAGAGCTCGAATTTGAGAGTTATTTTGAGGTGTTTTCAAGAGCAACAATTGGGTAACGATTTTATACTCTTTTATGCTTAATACCCACTAATCTAATCACGATTTCATCTTTAAATTTTGGATTTTTGAATAAAAATTGGGTGAAAGTTCATAGACCAAACTATTTGGTTTTGAGGGGACATTCGACTTCGGATTTGGGAGATTTATGGTTAGACTCATGAGAGTATGAGGGTTCTGAAAACGTGAAAATTATTCAATTCCGAGACGTTTGCTGGAGGGGCATTTTGGTTATTTTACCTATTTTCACGCCCTAGCTTCATATATTATAGTGGAATCAGTTGTTTGTAATATTATTTATGATATGAAATTGAATTGAATAGATTTGGGCCATTTGGAGTCGGATACTCGTGGCAAAGGCGCGATTTCTAGTGATATTGAGCTGGTTTGAGGTAAGTGGCTTGTCTAACCTTGTGTGGGGGACCTTTCGCCTTAGGATTTTACTTGATATTTGAGTGCCTTGTGCGTGAGGTGACGAGCGCGTACTTGAGCCGATTGATGAAATCCCGTTTTTATTTAAGATATGGAAATTTAGTTCTTATTCTTATCTGCTTTATTCTATTTGAAGTTATAACTTGTGCTAGGTTTGTAAAAACATGTTTAGCTGATTTGACTGTCTAATTGTTTAAGTTATTTTGATTGTGCTACGCGAAGCATGCTATGCTACTTCAATCTGTTGTTTATTTTTCGTACTTCATTCCTTGGTTTGTTCTGGCTGTGGTTGCGCATTTTCATTGGGACTGCGGGTTCTATTCCCGATAGATCCCCCCTTGTTTGTTTACTTTGGGACTGCGGGTTCGATTCCCCATAGACCCCCCTGCACTTTTACTTTGGGACTGCGGGTTAGATTCCCGATAGATCCCCCTGCACTTTTACTTTAGGACTGTGGGTTAGATTCCCGATAGACCCCCTGCATATTGGTACATGAGTTGGACTACGGGACGGTATCCCGGGAGATCCACTGGACAGTTGAGGAAAGGGCTACAGGATGGTATTCTGGGAGACCCTCATTGGTATCATTGACATTAAACTGTGTTTACTCTATCTTTGTAGTTGTTATTGCCTCGTTTACCTGCCTTATTTCACTGTCGTATTTATTATTTCTGTCAGATTATTATACTATTAATTATTGTTATTATTATTATTATTATATTTTGTCTCAGTAGGGCCCTGACCTTCCTCGTCACTACCCAACCGAGGTTAGGCTTGGCACTTATTGAGTACCACTCTAGTGTACTCATGCCCTTCCTGTGCATGTTTTTCATTTGCAGATTTTCAGGTACCTCTACTCAGGCACACTATCTTTGAGGCGAGGAGATACATGGAGACTTCGAGGTATATCTTCCGCGTCCACAGACCAGGAGTCTCTATTCTGTTCCAGCTTTAGTATTTAGTTTATCCCTTTTCTTCCAGTTGTTTAGATATTTTGGAGTTAGTGCACTATACTATGTTCCCTTTAGCCTGGTTCCCGTGAGTTTCCGGGTTTTGGGATTGAGTTGTAGACTTCCGCATCTCTTTTGAGTTTTTAGGCCTTGCAGCCTTATTTGCAGTTATTATTTAAATATTTTTAACTTTAAAATATTTATTCCACAAGTTAAGTTGCTAAATTTCTGTATTGTTAGGCTTACCTAGTCGTAGGAACTAGGTGCCATCACGACAGATTCATGGAGGGTGAACTGGGGTCGTGATACTTCAATTGTGTGAGCTGCAGGGTAATAATTGCATCCTAGAACCCCTTGATCTCACTTTGTGTAATTGGATCCCCTATCCTATCATCAATGTCGAGGACATTATCGTAGTCTCCACTAAGTAGCCAACTTTCCTTAATATTTGTGCCTAATTTCACAAGTTTATCTCATAGCTGCTGCCTTTTGTTTACCTCATTACTTGCATACACCACTGTTATCAAAGTCTTGAAAGTGGAGCTTCTCTCTTGGACTTCACAATGTATAAATTGTTAATCAAGCAACAATATCTGCACCTCAACATTTTGTCTCCACAATAGACAAATTCTTCCATTTGGTTGTTCCTTATAGTTACAACAGAACCTCCAATCGATGCATACTTTATTCATTATCCTGTTAGGCTTTATTTCCTTTACTCTTGTTTCTAAACAACCTATAAACTCAACCTTATGTTTTCTCAGAAAGATTTTTAACTCTTTCTGCTTATGGGCCTTGTTCAGACCCTTATATTCCAAGTGCATAGGATCATACTTTGGTGAAGCTCGATGGGCCAGCATCCCCTGGATCATCTTCTATCTGCAGCAATGAGGACCTATTTGAGGATTGCATCATAACTACTGCACTTTGCTGGACACCTTTCCCCTTCATTATTTCACTATCAGTACACTTCTCATCTCCTATGTTATTTGTTTGTTGCATGTCCCCTTCAGATCTAGTATGCCGAATCGCATCATCCTTCATTTTTTCTTTTGGCATCCATTTCATGGTCCCTCTATGCTGTTGGTTCTTTTTCCAAGCTTCCCTTGGTTGGACCTTTACTTCCACTGCCATTTCTTACATTTTCTTGAGCCAACATTCGTTTGAATTATGCCCAAATCTTAATGCAGTCACAATAGAACTTTGGCTTCCATTCATATTCAATTTACTGAATTATTACTCACCTTTTAGTTTCCATTTCAAAACTATCTGGTAGTGATTGGGATATGTCAGTTTTTACCAACACTATTACATAGGACATCTTTTTCATTTCAGCAGTGATCTTATCAGTGTACAAAGGCTTCCCAACAACACTAGCTAGTTTGTTGAGTGCTTCTGTGGACCAAAATCCCAGGGTTAGACCTGGAAATGTGATCCACAAGGGGATCACACTCACACTTCCTGAATCGAATTTAAAGTCCATTCTCCATTGTTGCATCACAAAAGGCTTGTTGTGATATGTATAAGGTCCAGCATTAGGTCTCTATCTTTAGTAGTTTCAAACATGAGAATATAGTATCCATCCTCATGATACAGAATTTGAGGCTTCTCAACAAAATTCCATACATTTGTGACGTAGTTATCCATTGCTTTCTCATAAGGGTTATCATCTAGCACAAACTCAATCAAAGTTGTGCTCCTGTAGATCTCTTGTTCCTTCGTATCTTCATCTTCTATTTGCACAACAAAAGTTCCATCCCTCGTAGCAGGCTGTACATAGCATAATGTTTTCCCTTTTTGAGGGCTTCGATTCTTTTGCATGGCTTCATTTTTCCTCTTAATTTTCACTGGACATGTCATATCTTAATGGATCTGCACTGAGTTTACATTTGCTGAAAATTGCAATCTCCGATGGACTTGCGATGCTTCCATGGTTTCCTTCGGTAGAGTTTGATCTTAATTTTCTTCAATTTCTTCCCTAATTGGCTGAAATTTTTGTGGAAAAAAGTTACCAAAACTTACCGGCAGTAATCTTTGTTGAAAACCTGTGTCTGGCGTCACTGTCGTTCCGTCAATTTCCCCATCCTTTGCTGGTTTATGAAAAACTGTAGGTACACTTCCCATCACTGTTAACCAGTGACTAGGTCGATTGTGAGCAGGTGTTTCCTCCTTTCCTTCATATTCCTTAGCTTCTGATGGTGATGGAAGCTTCTTCCTATGTCTAGCCATGGCTGAAGCGCAGGTTAGCTAAACTTGCTTAACATGCGCCAACAGAGCATTTTTCTATTTTTTCGACCTATTAAATGTTCATGTTTGAGTAATTATTCCACAAACAAACAATAATTTTTAAAAACTAGAATTCGAATTAAAAATTTTGAAACTTTTTAATGACAGTCAATAATTGTCATTGCTTTAGAAGAAATGAATAAAATCGAAACTTGTCTTAAATTTGTATTTAATTTAGAGAAAGAAAAATGTGATTCTTAGAAAGAAAAAGTAAAGAATTTTGAAATTGAGTTGAGAAGGCAAAAAAAGATGTGGGTTCGGACGTGACTACATGGGTATAATCGGATGATAAACGTGGGGGAGGGGGAAGAGTTTAGTTGTTAGGCGTGAATTATCCTTTTAATTGATTATAATTAAGAGATCTTCTATTATTCTGGATTTGTATAAAAACTCTAAAAAATACGTAATTAAGTCTATAATTAAGCATGACTAAGGAAACATACCTTGTTCTAAATAACTATTTAATGCTCTATTCTATATCTATATATTTCTATCAATCTATCTATATTATTATAAAAGCATGAATAATTTATGCCAAATGTTGAACGACGAAAACAACCTCAAAATATTGATCTACTTTTATAACCTTAAATATTTGTATTATTTACGAATATAATTGTAAATCACCTAAGGTTGGTTTTGTAACGACCCGACCGGTCGTTTTGAGTTCTAGCGCTCTGTTCAGCAATCGGAGGCCATGAGCAGCTTAGTTTCAGGTATTATGACATGTACGCGTGGTCGGAATTAAATTTCGGGAAGTTCAGGGTCGAATTGTAAAGAGGATTCTCATTTCAGAAGCTTAAAGTTGAAAGAATGAACTAGGATTGGAATTTTGAGTAAACAACCTTGGAATCAGGATTTGAAGGTTCTAGCATGTTAGTATGATGATTTCTGACTTGGGCGTATGCTCGGTTCAGGATTAGGATAATTCGGGAGGGTTTTGGTGCCTATTGTGGAAGTTAGCATTTTAGAAGAAATTTCATAAGTTTGGCTTGAAGTGTATTTCTGTGTTATTGATGTCCGTTTGGGATTCCAAGACTGTGAACAGCTCCGTATGGTGATTCTGGTGTTGGGGGCACGATCGAAAGTGAATTCGAAGGTCCGTAGGTCATTTTGGAGCCATTTGGCTAAAGAAAAAAAATTTGAAGGTTCTTGAGAAGTTTGACCGGAGGTGGACTTTTTGATATTGGGGTCAGAATCCAATTCTGAAAGTTGGAATAGGTCCGTAATGTCGAATATGACTTGTGCGCAAAATTTGAGGTCAATCGGACGTGATTTGTTAGATTTAAACATCGGAAGTAGAAGTTTAAAATTTCGAAGTTCATAAAGCTTGATTCGGGGTGTAATTCATGGTTTTAGCATTGTTTGATATGATTTGACGTCTCGAGCAAGTGCGTAATGTGCGTTGGGATTGGTTGGTAGGTTTGGTTGAGGTCCCGGGGGGCTTCGGGTGGATTCCAGGTGGCTAACGGATCGCATTTGGAGTTTCAAGAAGAGCTGGAGCTGCTGCTTTTGGTATTTCCGCTTCTGCGGATTTGGGATGGCAGAAGCGGCCCCGCAGAATCGAGGAAGAAGTCGCAGAAGCGGTTTGATGTAAAGTAGCCCAGGACCGCAGAAGCGGCCCTAGATACGCAAAAGCGGAACTACAGAAGCGGTGGGCCATCCGCAGAACCGAAATTTGGGCTGGAGCCCAGTGTCCGCAGAAGCGGCATTTTGTCCGCAAAAGTCGGACCACGGAAGCGAAAATATTTCTGGAGAAATGGAAATCGCTGGAGGCAGAGGGGATGTTTTAAATTGGGGTTTGAGTTCATTTCACCCATTTTTCATGGCTTGGGCAATTTTTGGGGGAGCTTCAAGAGAGGATTTTCGTCATGAACGACAAGGTAAGATATCCCTATGTAGTGATTCTATGAATCATGTACATAGGTAGGACCCTCCATTCTGATTGGTATATCATGAAAAAAGAAAGCCATTTGCACCAGGCACACTGCGCTTTCCCTTGCCCAGATGTTCACCTTTCTAAGTCAAGTAATGGTGACCCACCGAAGACTGGAGCTTCGTAACATGTTGACGAAGGCCCCCGAATTGAGGGTTCGGTCAGTAGAAGGGACGACTTTGTCTCCTCGGAAGAAGAATAGCCCCGCTCTCCAGCCTACTGATCCCGTTGATCATATAACTGGGAGGGAACGTGTCACATTAGAGGTGAATGATCAGAGGTTTCCTCTGATTACCACGACGAGGCTGGTCCCTCTTTTAGTAGACTCAGATGTGAATATTCATGAAGACATGAATGCCGAGCTCTTTCATTCACTGCTAACCCCAAGAAGTTTCAACATGCTGGAACTTTTCGTTTAGTCTAGCCCCGAGCTTTTAGTCCTCCTTTGAGTGTGGGTTCAATTGAATGAATCTATCAAGTCAAGGAAAACATACGTAGTAGCAAGGATGGTACATTATGAGTTAAATACATCAATTATGTGTGGATTTAAGCATTAATTATGTAGAAAAACTTGGGGTTTTGAGGGAAAGACCTAGAAAATTATTGTTCTTGGAATTTGACCACGATTTTGGGTATGAAATTTAGAGAAAATCATATTTTTGAGTTCGTGAGTTTATGGGTAAAGTTTATGTTTGAAAAATTTCGGAATCCAGGCACGTGGCCCCGAGTGCATTTTTGTCAACTTCTCGATCGGAGTTAGGAATTGCTACAAATTAGATTGTAATGAATAACTGAGCATATATTAATGGATTTACATAACCATTGGCTAGTTTTGGAGCATGGTCCATCAATTAGAGTCTTCAAAAGGGTGTGGAATGCCGGTTTAGATCTTCGAAGCAAGGTGAGTCGCCTTTCTAACCTTGTAAAAGGGAATTGTCTCTATAGGTGAAATAATTGATTACGTGCTCCTATTTATGGGGGCCAAGTACGCACGAGGTGGCGATAGTCCGTGCGTAGCTACTATTATGCTATTGTCCGGGTAGTCTAGGACCGAAAAGCATTCTATACTTTGAATATTTGTAATCCTATGGATAGTTGAATTGCTTAAACCACATCAAAATAAATAAATGAATTTCTAACAAGATCTAAACCTCATTTTCTTATATTGTAAAAAGGAATTATCTTTCTTTGAATAATTGTCCCATGTTGTCTTATTGATTGAATGTCTCTATGCATTTATTTTGGAATGGGCCGAACGCCTCGGCAGATTAAATAGATGAATCTATAGGCGCGCCGTCGACCCTCGGCAAGTGCACAGTTTATTTTTTTTGGATCGGGCCATCGCATCGGCATGATTTGCGCATGATATATTTTGTTGCCTAAGAATTTTCAGTGTTTATATTGCCTTTCATGGCTTGATATAAATTGATAAGATAATGAAAAGAAAACCTTGAAAATCCTTTATTATTAGTTAAAGGTGTTTACCTGTTTTCCTACTTCGTGAGTTAGAACTACTATACAAATCCATGATTTCCTCACATTTTTAGTATATTATTAATTGACCTCTAGTAAATGTCGAAGTTGACCATCTCGTCTCTACTTCTTCGAGATTAGGCGGGATACTCATGAAGTACACGTTTTTACATACTCATACTACACTTCTGTGTATTTTTGTTGTATAACTCTAGTGGCCTATTGGGCGTAGCAACACGGATGATTCTGGGACTAGGTGAGCTGCATCATTCGAGACGGCCGCAGCTAGAGCAATCCCTTCCAGTATACTGTATTTTCTTACAGTCTACTGTATTCTCGACGGATGTTGTATTTTATTTTCTTGTCTGTAGATGCTCATGCACTTGTGACACTAGGTTCTGGGATGGTTTGAAGTATTGTATTAACTGCTTATCATTTAAATTTGATTTGAGACTATATTTTTTTAAAATTTCTAAATTTGAAGGAAAATCCTAGATTTTAAAAGTATTAAAATGAGATTTTGATTAAGTAATTTGGTTGACTTGCCTGACAGCAGTTTCCGGCGCCACCACAACCCGTAGTAGATTTTGGGTCGTGACAACATGGTATCAGAGCACTAGGTTCCTAGGGTCTCACAAGTCATGAGAAAGTCTAGTAGAGTCTCGCGGATCGGTGTGGAGATGTCTGTGCTTATCCTCGGGAGGCTGTATGATTGTTAGAAGTACTTCTCTTCTTGATTCCTTATCGTGCGATTTGATTCCTGTGAGGCTTATGCCTTTGTTTCTTCCTACTCAATCTTATGCGATGCGAAGCGCCTGTTATAAATCGATAATTGAAGAACCGTAATGGTACTACAGATGTGATACAGGATGTTTCTCCCGATGTAGTTGATTAGATTATTATCGTCATCTTATGGAAGGATATTCTAATGTTTCAGCTCAGTAATGGTACTTTTGAAAGCTCTGGGGTTAGGCACACGTTGCCACGATGCTTATGAACAAATGTTGCGCAGTAGTTATATGATGGTAGGATGTTTTGCCCACGTGTCGGGGCAGTAAATAACTTGANCTAAGATGGTCAGATGTATGCTGGTGAAAGTGATAAGACTTGGTATTTGCAAGCGTTGTATAGTTTTCTTCTATGATGGGATGTCGTTGTCCTAATAGAATGTACTATGTTTGTCGGTGTTATGATCTACTACGATTCGCCTTTGGGGAAAGATATTGTAAAATAGTATTGGAGATGTAACTGTCGGATGTCGCAAGGTGCGGTAGTCCAGGATTGAATCAGTATTTTTAATGTTGACGGTTCGATAAAGACAATCTTCAGAAATGTTTAAAGTTAGCAGCAATTGTGGATTCAAGTACCACGAAGTTAGATTTTATTTAAGGCAGCCATTGAATATCAAAGGACGAGGAAGGACATGTGGGAAGCGCCAGACAGTGTTCAAAAGTATAAAAAGGCTAGGTATATGAAGCGAAGATCAAGTAGTCGATTAAGGCGATGAGTTCTGCCAAAGTGGGAGAGTGGCGGAGTTGCGTATAGGCCTTTCAGTGGGATGACCACGTACCTTAAGGAGGGTTTGGAGCGATTTGAGAATATTAGTGCTTGGTTATTGGGGTCTACGGATCTAATTTGAAGTAGGGATCCTTGTGTACCAGGAGATTTAATTTAACGGGAAGGAGCCGCTTAAATGAAGAAAGATGCAGCTTAACTTTGAATTGGAAGGAGGTTGCCGCATATTTAAATGATGTCCACGGGGGGTAAATGGACCTGTGCAGTTGGAGAGTGAGCTCAGGTTCAGGATGGGTTATTGATGTCGTAGTGATCGTACCCCGTGCAGTAGCGTTGGGAGATGCCGGGGAGAGCTTGTATAGATGGGTTACCCAAGGGAGCAGGTTAGCGGTCACGTGGTTGGCGAGGCTTCTGCGAAGAATTCTATCGGTTGTATAGCAAAGAAATCGGTTGTGCGAATATATTTGAGGAGTCAGAATATAAGAAGGGGTTTTATAGAAATATTTCGAGAACTTTGGCGGTTGATCGCGCGTAGTTATATCAATAAGAGATAAAGAGGACAGGTGAATTCCATATTTGTGAAACGATGGCTTCATGCTAAGTGAGAGAGTCACACTGCTTATGATCAGGTTGCATGGTTAACTACTTGCGAGTGTTTTGGGATATTAGCATATCGATGGGCTATTTCAGCTACGGGAAAGGATCATAAGTGGTAAATTAAGCAAATAAAGTACTAAAGATGGGATATCGTTGGCCTTATTGTCCCATGTTCAGACTTGGAGGAGGATTCAGGATTGTGCTTTGTGGAGAGGGTTCCCAGGGAAGTGATTATGCCAGATGCTTCACCAATAAGGCATCCATGTGCTAGAAGATTTATGGAATTGATAATATTCGGGGCCAATTCAGAGTGGGTGGCTCTCAACAACGGTTCTAGTGAAATTCAAAAGATAAAGTATGGTACCTAATGATGTCGAGCCTATAAGTACAGTTAAGAATCAAGCTTGGTAGCAACTTATAAGAAGGTGCCCAGAATGTTCTATGATGTTTTGACTTACGATGTGGCGATTGGGAGGTACGAAACGGTTCATGGGATTTGAGACAGCATGGTCTCGTGATTCAAGGTCACTCGAGATGAGTGCAGATGGAGTATGTTATATGTTGGATGGAATTAGTATTATTTCTAAGGCAATCGGGGTGAATCGAAAGGAGATAGATTGGTTATCCATAATTTAGTTGGCATGTTGGTGGTAGAGATCAGCTCTTTCAGCATGATTAATTTATGCAAGTGATCTGTGGCGGTGCGTATGAGGCTTGTCGGCGCCGTAATTGATATTATTTAGAAGCATTCTACTGTTATGGCTTGTTATGTGGAAGTGGATTCTGGAAAGGCTATGGTGCCTTAGACCACTACTTAGAGATTTGTGTATTTCCGCAGTTATAAGAATTTTCCTGGTGTTTCTATGTTTCTCCTGAAGCGAGATCAGTGAAAGGATTTTATGTGATTAAGTGTTGACTTGTTAATAGTTTCGGGTTATGATAAGGGTCATGTTCTATCGTACATTGGCATGTTGGGTGCAGTGAATAGTATGGGATTTAAATTGAAAAATCAAGGTTACAGTTCGGTGCTAACAAGGATGTCACGAGCTCGGATGAGCATGAAAGGAGTTTCGATGTTTAAAGTGAGTGGTATTGTCATCAACGTCACATAGATCAATTTTTTATGAAGAGGGCTTTGCATCCTGGTTAGGGATTCTTGATTGCTTTTCAGCATTAGTGCGACTGGTTGTTTGGATGTGTGAACCTGTTATGTGATTCGGAAGGTTGCGGGAGCGAGTCCCACATGATGATCGTATAAGTGTGGCATGTAGTCACTTGATTGATTAAAGAAATTAAACCAAGTATGAAGATTTGTGATGATATCGATAAGTTGAGGATATATGCCTGGAGGGCACTCAGTTACTGAGTTGTGGACCGTGGATGAGTACTCTAGTTATGATGGTTGTCCTTGTGTGTTATGAGAAGAGGAAAATTAGTATGGACCTTTGTAAGGTTATTGGCTTAGTTTGATATGATCAGGATCGACTTGAGGTCGGTGGATGGGTTTAAATGTGAATTTGGGATCTATGTTAGGCCAGTTGTGTTCATTTAAATAATGCGCTCTTTACGGAGTATTCAGGGTATTATTTCGTTGTTAGATATTTCATGTAGTGATGCATTGCACCGTGTGAGTTGTGAGACGGCTTGAGGCATTGCTTATATGTTGAGGATCTGCGTAGAAATGATGTATTTTGAGCAAGATGGCTCTTGAGATTCAGATTGTATATTGCACCTCAGTTGTGCTTGAGTTTTGTAGCTTATGGCGCTATATGTTCCCTTAGGGATGTTATTATGCATTTAGTACGCTTATGACCGATATTCGATATTTTATTGTAACGAGCAAATTTGGCTCGATGTGCATCTCCTTATGTGAGATCTATTTGCGGATCGGGTTGCACGCCGCAACAGTGTGATGTTTAATATAGTTTTCTATATGCTATTTTATGTGACTTACTTCTTGTTTTCTAAGGAAAGTCCATATTAGTGCGTGAGTTAGGTAATTCCTTCCAAAGTTCATTTTCCGTTAGTATCGCGTTCGAATTGGTGGCCTATTAGCACATTGTGGCATCATATGAGACTTTTGATTATGTCTGGGGTGGCTTATTGCCTGAGCAGTTCGTACTTGGTAAGACGAGATTTTTGGATTTAGGATCAGTGCAATCTGAGTATATGAAGTAAATTATGGAGATAAGACCATTATTTAGTCCTGAATGAGGTGATGGCTTTGTCAGGGGTATGTACCTAATGATTTGTTGACTCAGCACTTGGTTATGAATTTCTGCACATCTCTTCCGTCGTGGCAGTATTATCAAGGTTAGAGTGAGACCTGTGTAAGTCATGGGATTAAATGGGAGCATCGAATTAGTAGGATTTTAACTAAGTTGATCAGAAAATGTTATTGTGGTCCGGTGAGCAAAGTGATGAAAGGTGTGAATTCAGCAGAGTTATGCAGTCATGTTTGGGTACAACATGAAGTGATTAATATGGTGATCTTATGGTGGGAACAGGTCGGGCATAAAATCCCGGATGTTGGAATTGGGCTTTAGGGCTTATTTAATTGAACAAAAGGGAATATCTTTAGAATTGATCGAGCTGATGTGTAGGGGACACTTTGGGCGTCGTATCCTCACCTACTGTTTCACAGCTTTGATTGATGACATTGGTATGGAAGTCACTTTTTATTTTGTGTCCTTTCTCCTTGATTACCTACCATGTAGGGTTTTGTATGCACAAAGAAAGAAGATCTCGGGATTTTTGACGTTAGTGACTTACGTTAATTGTAGATATCACACCTCTTTTTTTTACACACACCCCGAGAGGGATATATATAAGGGAGTTTTTCTAATTAAGGTGACATTATTCGAAATAGGAATATTTTATAGTCACCGGTTTATTTTATATCCCAAATCTAGGAAGTTTTTTTTTCTTTAAAGTGTCTGCAAACCAAAAATTCTAGATAAGGAATTCTGTTAACCCGGAAGAAGGTGTTATGGTTCTAGCACGGTTTCTTAGTGATTATTATTTTAGCTTAAATCGTTTAACTACTCATTTTTTAGGACCTTTGTGCATTTACCTTTTTACCGCTTTTAAATCAGTTGAATTACTCGTAACTAAAGAATTGAGCTATGCGTATGTATACTCTTTTCTTTTGGTGCGTCAAAAATCATGTCACGCTAATGTGTCCATAATTAATAACGCTTTATTTATTTTACTCAGAAAAGTTTGGTTGAAGTTGCACGGACGCATCCCTCGAGTCATTGTTTAGAATTAAATTTGCAATTATGTTATGCGAACGTATACATAATCACAATACTAGTCTAAATCGACCCTAAAGCAAACTACGAGTATTTTATTTTAAAAGCAATATTTGTGAGGGCCATGGATGATTTAATTATGGATGAAACACCTCAAACTATTAAAACTGAGTTTAATTAATGACCTATTAAAAACAATTTTATAGAAGGTTTGATCGAAGTTGCGCGGACGTATACTCCAAGTTAGTTTTTAGAATCGTAATTATGTCACGAAAACGTGTCCACAATCACAATAGTAAATTAAGTCACGTCCGAAGCATGATTGACAATATTTGATGCCCGTTAATTTATAAAGGATGAACTAACTTGTGAATTATGGAGGATGAGTCAAAACAGGAGTGGGACAATTGGGCATGGGCAGAATCGATTTTGGTCAAATTGGTAACAAAAGTCTTTTGTGCTAAGCACCATAACCAAGCTCATTTCATTATGGCCCAACTATTTACAACATAACCAATTTTGCCACTTTACCCCTTTATTTACTTTACAGCTGAATATTGTCCATAATAGAATGGGATTTTAACATACCTATACCATATACCAAATATTATTACCCTTCATATTTAAGAATTTTGTTAATTACATTTAAGCATACCGAATTACCATTTATATACCATAATTCAAATTAATGGTATAATTATATCTTCATTTATATTAGGCGTGATTTTAGCACCATATTTTTACTTTATTTTGTTTTACCGCCTCTCTCTCCTCCCACATCTCACACCTCCCACGATTTACCTACTGTTAATCACCCCCCAACCCACGACTTTCCTTCAGTTTTCCCCCATTATCGTACAACCTCCTCTCACCACAATTACCTTCTCTTTCTTCTACACTTAATTACCTTCACTAGTATCCCCATGATTTGCATTCACTTCCATTTTTGTATTCAACACTTAAATCATGAAAAAAACCAACACTCCGAAAAAAAAATCATCAACAGCTATTACCTGATCTTCCATCCTCTTTTACTCCTCTTTTTTATTTTTAATACTATT
>MU746003.1:94727-116783 GCA_026770625.1 Nicotiana glauca
GTAGTCAAATTAAAAAAAATGTAGATAAATTGTAGACTGTTTTTTGCAGAAGATTTTGTAGAAGCTTTAGTCATTTTGGATTTGTGAAAACAGAAAATAATGCATCTACAATCAGAATACAAATAATCTACAATTTATCTACAAGATATCTACAAAATAGATACATTGAATTTTAATATCCAAATTCTCATTTCAATTGTAGCATAATTGGCATTTTCGACATAATTGTAGAAGATTTGTAGAAGTTTTAGTCTTCCCAATCTACAATTCATCTACAATTTATCTACAATATATCTACAATTCTACAATTTAACTACAATTTATCTACAATTTCTGGAAATATGTCTTCTTCTTCTTCTTCGAGTTTGAATCTGAAATTCAATGAAAACCAAGTCTAATCTTCACCAAAACCCCTCAAAATTGAGATATAAACTCCTAAACATATTTCGAACTATTTACAACAACACCCAATCCAAATAAATAATAATATTTGAAAACCCAAATTTGAATTCAAAGCTTTCAAGCTTTTTAATGGCTATCAATGGTGGAAAATATATGGAAGAACTGATTTTTTTAACTTTGAGTTGTTGAAACTCGAAAATTTGAATTGTTCGTTCTTTTTTTTTTCGAGAATCCATTAACACCAAGATTCTCTTCTTAATTTTAGCCCTTTTTAGAGAATATTCTGCCCTTTTAATGTCTAATAGTTGAATGGTACAAAATTTATAGGTAAAAGATGGACTGGGCAGGTAATTAATAAACTATGCACATTTAGGGTAATAAAGTTTCATATATGGTATAGTTATGAAAAAATCCCTAATAGAATACTACCATTATCTATCTCTAATAAGGCATAGCAAATTAAAAAGAAAATCAAAAACTCACACTAAACTTTAAACCAAATAGACTTTTTCGGATTCTCGCTATAAACTTTAACACACTAAATATGGTGGGCTTGTTTTATGCGAATAATGAATTGAAAATTTGAAGAAGAAGCATTTCATTCATTTGAACTTTAGCAAAGTAACATGCACTTTTCCTGGTGGAAAGCCTCCTTTAATATATTAACAAACTCCAAGTCAAGCTTTGTACAATAGCCATAGCCCTTGAGCTAGAAAAATTGAAATCAAATAACAGCCACGGGACCGAAAATGCAAATAGAACCTCGACCGGAAACCTTCTAACTTGAATAGAATTTCATGATAGCTCTGGCGATATTTTGAGCTTCGTTCATGGTTGTTCTTTAACAAAGTTTGGGGCTGATTTTTGGAGCTCCTGTTGCTAGTATTTACACAGCTGAAACAGATTATTTGTAGCTTGTTTAAGGATGGTTTTGAGGGCAGCTTTGGGAGGCGAACTGCTGTATTTTTTTACAGCGATTTGTGGCTGATTTAAGGCGATTTTCGGCTGGAAAATAAGCAGCGTTTTGGACATGTCTTGCAGGTGATTTTTGCCACTTTTCTGGGCTGTTTTCGCAACTATTTCAGCTGGGTTTTGGTAGGTTTATGGCTGTATTTTTATGGTTAAAAGGAGGCTATTTTTCAGCTGGTTTGTGGCTTGTTTTGCAGCAGCAATGCAACTGTTTCGGAGTTGGTTTTTTGGGCGTTTTTGCAGCTGAGCTTGCTGCAAATTTTTGCTCGAGTTTTGTGGCTAAAGGTGACCTTACATGGCAAAAATGGAGAAAAGGATGGCTGGTTTTTTTTTTTTTTGACGAAGAAGGAAGATGCGTTACTTTTTCAATTTCTCCCCTGATCTCCTCTTTCTATATTGTGCCTTTCTTTTTCAATTGAAAGAACCAAGAAAAATAAAGTCCTTTTTTTATTTTTCAAATGAGAATGATTGATCCCCTTTTTCCAAATCCAAAGAAATGGATGTCGTTCTTAGGAGTGTAGGGTCTATGTCACAATTTAGGCATTAGGTACTATTATATAGGATAGGGATAGGTTTGGGGTATGAGCCTAGGAATTATGCGCTTGAAACTTGGACTTTTATGATTACTTTGATTAAAATTAATTTAATTAACTAAAAATCTATCCATATAAAAATATTACCAAAATATTAATTAGCCCTACTTAAATAAAAAAATAATTATTAAAACTAACCATTGAAACACAATTATTTTCTCTTTTTGGTATTTTTTTTCAAGATTAAAAATGATTACAAAACCTTAATTAAACTATTTTTTGTAATTTTCATTTTCTTGTAATAAAATAAAATAAAAGCGTCAAGATTAGTTAAAATAGCTATATTAGGCCTAAATCAAATATTTACGTTCTAAAATATGAAAAAATTTAGGGAGGGTCAAAAATTACATGTCTACAGCTGCCCCTCTTTGACTGAAAACGCTAAGAGTTTTCAGATAAAGAATAACTAAACAGGTTTTCTGACCCGACCCTTATTTAGAGAGGCCAAAAGCTAAAAGAAAGGAGAATGTGATCGAGCCCTGGTATCTGAGCTACCTACATATCCTTGACTATAAAGGAATCAGGTCACGTGTAGTTCAGAAGTGAATAATGATGGAGTATACCGAGGTGGAGAGCCAGTCGAGGTGTCGTTCCACCGAGGTTCCGGTCCGCGGTCCCTTTATTACATCAAAATCAATAATGAATAAGACTAACTAAGCCTATCAGTTACGAGTTACAAGATTCCTATCTATGAGTATTCTGAAGCTTGATCTTGAGTCTTGGTTGGTTCTGCATGCGGACCCTGATCTGAATCTTGATGCTTGTTAGTTGTAGGTGTTGGTTCAATCTTCTTCAACATTTTCGAGTCAAGACTGAACATGCAGTGCTCGTGACTTCAGTCATGTCTTGAGCAGTCCGCATCTTTCTCCATTTCTGCACTTTGAGTTCACTTTTTTTTCTTTTTCTTCTTCTTCTTCTTCTTTATTCTAAATTGAGACTCATTTTTTTTTGTCGTCTCGAACCCTGTGCCTCGAGGTAAAACCTACTCAGACACCAAAACAAACAAACGAACAAAAATTTTCTGCCCCAATTTTTACTAGGAAAATTTCGTGAGTTATTATAACAAAATTCTAAACTATTTCTTTATTGAAAGCAATAAAAGTCAGGATTGTGTATCCTTGGGGAAAAGAGATTAGGGAGTGGAGACCCTATATCTAAAAATCATCAACTAGGGAGTTGAGACCTTATGTTGGAAAAGCGATTAGGGAGTGGAGACCCTATGTTGGAAAAGCAATTAGGGAGTGGAGACCCTATGTCTAAAATAAAATCAACTAGGGAGTAGAGATCCTATATTGGAAAAGCAGACTAGGGAGTGGAGACCCTATGTCTAATATAAAATCAACTAGGGAATGGAGACTCTATATTGAAAATATTACCAGGTTATGCTGGCATCATCTGGGGAGTGAGACCCTATGCTGAAAAAGATTACTGACTTGTGTACCTATGCTAAAATGAACCAAGAAGGATTTTTTTTTTTGAAAAATCAAAACTTTTTTTGTTGAGAAAATCAATCTTTTGAACAACTTTCCGCAACGCCATTTTTTTTTAAAAAAAAAACGAGACATCCTTTTTTTTTCAAATTATCCTAGGAGAAAATTCGCCAGACTAGGTTTTTTTATCTTCGGAGAAAGATTCATCAGACTAAGGTTTTTATCCTAGGAGAAAGTTCATCAGACTAGGTCTTCTATTCTTATCTTAGGAGAAAAATTCATCAGACTAAGACGTTTATCCTAGGAGAAAGATTCATCAGACTAGATTTTCTATCTTAGGATAAGGATTCATCAGACTAAGAGTTCGATCCTAGGAGAAAATTCATCAGACTAAGTCCCTTTTTGTTATCTTAGGAGAAAGATTCATCAGACTAAGACTTTGATCCTAGGAGAGAGTTCATCAGACTAGGTCCTTTTTTTTTATCTTAGAAGAAAGATTCATCAGACTAAGATTTTGATCCTAGGAGAAAATTCGTCAGACTAGGTCTTTTTTTTTAAATATCTTAGGCGAAATATTCATCAGACTAAGATTTCTATCCTAGGAGAAAATTCATCAGACTAGGTCTCTCTTTTTTCTTTGGTTATCTTAGGAGAAAGATTCATCGGACCATGATTTGACCCTAGGAGAAAGTTCATCAGACTAGGTTTTCTATCTTAGGAGAAAAAATTCATCAGACTAAGATTGTGATACTAGGAAAAAACTCATCAAACTAGGTTTTTTATCTTCTTCTTTTTTTGGTATCTTAGGAGAAAGATTTATCAGACTAAGATTTCGATCCTAGGAGAAAGTTCATCAGACTATGTTTTCTATCTTAGGAGAAAGATTCATCAGACCAAGATTTCTTGTCTTAGGAGAAAGTTCATCAAACTAGGTCTTCTATCTTAGGAGAAAAACTCACCGGACTAAGATTTTGATCCTAGGAGAAAGCTCATCAGGCTATGTCTTCTATCTTCTTCTTTTTCTTTGTTTGTTGTTTTTTTCCTTTCTTGAACCACTTTCCTTGCATTGCTTTGTTCCTATTTCAAACAAAGAAAACTTTGTCAGTTTTAAAAAGTGGTGGTCGTTTTGTGGCCTTGAGTCTTGGGAGGCCTGTCTTCTGCTTCAATCAGCTTGAGTCGGTTTCAAGAGACTTTTGCTGTGCATCGGCCCTAATTGTTTCACACCTAGTACCATTTGTATTTGTAGCTCACACAGCCTTATCCCAACTGGAGATCTTTGCTTAGGTGATCTTTTCTGATATCTTGAATGACTTCCTACTTTTTGAGCAATTTGACTGTCAGAGAGAATCACAAGTTATCTTTGCTTGCGCCAAGTAGGCTGACAAGATTCTTGGGGGAAGCTTTTGCATGAATTCTTAAGGCATGTTGACTGTAACAACTGAGTGTGCTGGCCAAATTTACTTTGTGCAACTGAAAAACTGGTAGCAGATTTTGAAATCTTTTCTTGCTTGTTTTGAGAGGACTGACTCAGAGTGAAGGACACAAATGATGCGAAGAAACAAGTATTAACAAGAAATTCCCCTGTCGAAAGGACGGAAGGAAGATTTTTTTTTCCTTTTAATTTTTTTTTTCAATAACTAGCTTTAATGGTCATTACATGAATTTTCGACTCAATGGTCTGATCTATCAAACTAATCCAATCTTCCCTTTTGCCATTCTTTTGAGCTTTGAAGTCGAGCTTGTTCATGCCAATTCTTTGCATCAGCTTCATGACTCACTTTCGACTAGTGGTGCCCCGAAGAGTTTTCACCAACAAGCCTCTCTCATTTATTTATCTCTTCTTACCATCGCCTTACAGTGCCCGTGAAGGTTCTCACTAGTAAGGCTCTCTCATTTTCTTTTATTTTCTCTTTCTTTTGCTTTCTTGTGCGAGCCTCTTGACAATATTCTATGTCGCATGATAATCGTTTCTCCTTGCATGCTTCTCTTGGAATTCTTGAAGGCATATTGGGAGGTCTTTATTTGGAAGGATTTTGGATAGGGTTGGAAAGAAAAGATGTCATGAAAGCTCAAAACAGACTAAAAATGACGGGGTTGTATACTTACAACTCTTGAAATTGGGTCTTTCAAAAGTGAAATAAAATCTTTGCCCCAGTTTCAGATACTGGGGATTCTTTTTGGATTTTTTCTAAATTCTTATTTGGTTGAACCGAACCGTGAGGCTGCCTACGTATCCTTTTTTTAAGGAATCAGGTCTAACATAATTCAAACATCTGACCTAACTAATTTTCTTTCAACTTTCTTCTATTTTTTTCTTTTTTCTTTTTTTTGTCTCTTTTTTTTTTCAAACAAGTTGCCCGAGCTTCTATTTTCTGGGGGCATGGACCTTTGATAGTTCTTTTCTTCTTCATTTGTTTTTTCACTTAAAAATTGTCCCAGTTTGTACTCTTGGGACATGAACTTTTTTTCCTTTTCTTTTCCCCTTTTTCTATTTTTTTTTTACTCTTGACTCTAAGCTTGATTCCAAAAAAGGGTGGTCAAAGAAAATAACACAGGCTCAAAGGGGTGACAAAGGGTATAACGTGTTTGGATAGTAGAAAAGGGCCTCCCAGCCTCGAGAACGCCAATTATAGTATCTTTTTGCGATCACAGCATTGAAGAACATGTCTGTCTTCTTGGTGTGTTATGGTCACAAGACATTTTCCATCCCGTAGTGTCAAACTTTCTAACAAACTTCAATTGATTAAACATCCTCAAGCCTGATCTTCACAATGATTTGAAGGTAAATTTTACTCGACCTTAATTCCAAATTATTTCAACTTTTTATTCACCCTCAAAAGTTTTTTTTTAGTTATCCAACTCCAGATTAAATTAGTTTCTAAGAACTGGCCCAAAATTTCCGCATGCATGTCATGTCATTAGAACTAGCGAAAAAAGAACTAAGAACAGAATGACACAAAACGACAAACTGTATTTTATTGAATAAAAAATGAAAAGGATTTGAAAATAATACAAATAACATAAGATTCGAGTTACAAATCTAAAATAACCCGAATAATGAAAATACTATCAAACAGACAAACATGACTCATAGGAACAGAATAGAAGGATAGAAGGATTTGACTCAATAAAACAAATAAAATCTGGATCACAACCCTGAAATAACCCAAATAACATAAAAACATCAAAACAAGCTACCAAGATTCCTTCCAAGTGAGGAGAGAATGACTTTTCGATTTGTAAGCTGGACATTTAGCTACCAATTTGCTCATTAGAATCACCATGGCCTTCTCCAATTTCCAATTCATTAAATTCAGCTAGCAAATTCCCGAGAGTATTCTCATACTCCATGTTACCACGCATCATCCCCACAAAGTGTGCATCATCATGTGCAGGTAAAGGATTCTGCACGATATTTTGGGTATCACTGTCTTGGATCACAATCAAGTTTTCCTGGATCATCCTCTCTATTTCTCTTTTCAAACCCCGACAACTTTCAACATTGTGCCCCTGGGCATTGGAATGGTATTCACACCTTTTAGAAGGGTCGAAGCTTATTGCATGTGGGTCCACATGATTTGGTAGAATGGGTGAAATTATGTCATAATGCATTAACTTCTCAAATAAGCTTGCATAGGATTCTCCTATTGGTGTAAAATTATCTTTCAACCTTTGTTCCCTTCTATACCCCTGGCTTGAATGTGGGTTATAGGTCACTTGAGGATGGTGGGGATTTTGCGGTGCTCATGATCGCCTTCTGGGGTGTTTTGGTGGATGGACAACATGCAGGGTTAGAGCGCAGAGGATTGTGGGTTCTGAGGTGGATAGTAGTGCTCAAGGGAGTTATGGGAAACTTGATGAGGCTGCTCACACCTTCGAGATGCTCTCCTAGGACCTCTTCTCGACCCTGACTTCATCATGATTTCTTCATACATCTCATTCGTGTCACCAGATTTAATTTGGACAGCCTGAGCTACAACTTTAAGAGCTGCTTGACTTACAATTCTGCCTGTCTTAAGGCCATTCTCTACCATTTCTCCCATTTTGATTGCTTCCGAGAAGGATTTACCAACTGTGGACATCATGTTTTGCAAGTAATCTAGATCTTAAGCCTGAAGGAAGACAACGATTAGCTTGTGGTCATCCATGGGTGGCTTAACTCTAGCTGCTTGTTCTCTCCATTTAATAGCATATTACCTGAAACTATCAGTTGGTTTCTTCTTCTAGTTTGAAAGGGAATTGCGGTCTGGGGAAATGTCAATATTGTATTGGAACTGTTTGACAAAAGCATGTGCCATGTCATCCCAGACGTACCAACGAGATGTGTCTTGATCCAAAAACCATTCGGATGCTACTCCTATAAGGCTTTCTCCAAAATAAGCTATTAGCAATTCTTCATTTCTTCTTGCACCTCTTAGTTGATTGCAATATCTTTTCAAGTGTGTTATGGGGTCTCCATGTCCATCATACTTTTCAAATTTGGAAGTCTTGAAACTACGCGTCAAGTAGACATCGGGGAACATATATAGATCTTTGATGGCAACACTCTTTTGACCTGCGAACCCTTGCATGTTTTTCAACTGTTGTTCTAAGCTTTTCACTCTTTGGGTCATTTCTTCATATACCATCTTTCGGGTAGGCTTCTCAATGTTTGCAGGAAGATCAAACGAGTACGAGTGGTACCCAGGAGAGTGGTACTGCTCTTGTTGTGTAGCAAATTGTGACTCATGACGAGGTTGTCCTTGACCGCTGGTCCATGCTTGACACATTTTGGTCATTGCTGTTTCAGTATCCTATTTTTCTCAAACACAGTAAACTCTTGTTGAACCCTCTGACCCTGAGTCTCTTGAGCACTTGTAACAGTTTCGATGTCAGTTATCATTTTTCTTTGGATCTTTTAATTCCAGCTTACCCCAAACTGACCACCTCAACTTTCTTCACAATTCAAAACAAAACATGTCAGAATGGACTCAGTCGGTCCTTATTATTATCAATATTTTTTCATTTCTTTTTAACGGTGATCGAACCTGATATGGGTTACCTACGTATCATGTGGGAACATGTATCAGATCTTGCACAGTTCGGGAAGATTAGGAATAAAGTAAATAAACTAACTCATTTTTTTGGATTTTGATTTTGATTTTTCTTATTTCCGAAAGGAAGACTTATAAAGAAGAAAGAAAATGTGTTTGGAATTTGATTTTTTCTTCAAAATTTTTGCGAAGAACGACTTCTAAAGAAAAGATATATATATATATATATATATATATATATATATATATATATATATATATATATATATAATTTTTTTTTGAATATCGACCTTTTTTCTTTTTTCTTTTTTCTTTTTGGAATTCTGAAGAAAAACTTCTAAAGAAGAAAGAAAAATATTTTTGCATTTATGGGTTTTTATTCCGAAGTTAGGAAAGAGGTACTTCTAAAGAAAAAGAAAGTATTTTTGAATCTTGAATTTTCTTTTTAATTTTTAAAAGCAGAATGAAAATATTTTTGTAGTTTTTGATTTTGAGAAGCAACTAAAAGAAAATATTTTTTTGTATTTATAAAAATTGGGGTCTCAAAGAAAAACTTTTATAAAGTAGGAAGTAAAAGAATTGTTTTTTTTAATTTTTGAAAATTGGGGGCCGGAACTGATGAGGTTTGCCTACGTATCTCATATCTGGTGAGAATCAAACCCATGTAGTTCTCCCGTTTTGACTTAATTGGAAAAATATGATATTGACTCATTTTCATTTTTTTTGAAATAAATTTTCCTTTTTTGTTTTTTTTTTTGAAACTTCGGCAAAGTTTCAGGACATTTTCAAATACCAAGATTTTTAAAAATCGGGTAAATTCTCTATCCTACCCCACTCTTGGTTTTCTCTTTAATTCCTTTTCCTAGCTGGTCAACATGCAAGCCGAAATAGATAAATATTCACATAGCACGTAGGATGCATGGAGGTGATCTTTATATTGGGTACAACTGTCATAGATGGACCCAACCCCTGTGTTGAGTCCACAAGGTCAAATGCACATGATGCAAATAATTGTTCCTACAAGGGATACGACATGAGGTTGCGTTATTCTAGATTTAAAACCTGGGGCTTATGGACTAGACTTGGATTACCCGAGCTGACAATTGGGGTCGAGGAGGAGGCAACGTACCGGGAGCACGAAAGTCTGCCCGGTCTTGTTGCTTGCCCAGTACCGTCTTATTTGGTATAATTTATACAGAAAAAGCGGGCCACGCGAATGTGTGCACCATTTTCAGAAGACTCGGATGGGAGGCGTATGAAGACATTTAAATACAGTTCAAGTAATATCAAGGCGGTAAATGAGAATTAGCACATTAAACCACAAAATAGAGTAATATAAACAATAAAGCCAAATGAAAGTCACATTAACAAGATCGAATCTTGAACCCTGAACCAGAAGTTCTGGGTTCTTGTCCCCATCGGAGTCGCCAGAGCTGTCACAACTCCTTTTTTTACACACACCCCTAGAGGGATATATATATAAGAGAGTTTTTCCAATTAAGGTGATATTATTCGAAATGAGGTTATTTTATTTATCATAGTCGCCACTTGGAATAGTTTATTTGGTGTCTCAAGTCACGGTTTATTTCAAATCCCAAATCGAGGAATTTTTTTTTCTTTAAAGAGTTTGCGAACCAGAAATTCTAGATAAGGAATTCTGTTAACCCGGGAGAAAGTGTTAGGCATTCCCGGGTTCTGTGGTTCTAGCACGGTCGCTTAGTGATTATTACTTGCCTTAAATCGTTTAACTACTCATTTTTAGGACCTATTTGCATTTACTTTTTTACCGCTTTTAAATCACTTGAATTATTCGTAATTAAAGAATTGAGTTATGCGTACGTATACTCTTTTCTTTTGGCGCGTCAAAAATTATGTCACGCTAACGTGTCCACAATTAATAACGCTTTGTTTATTTTATTAAGTAAACTTTGGTTGAAGTTGTGCGGACGCATCCTTAGAGTCATTTTTTAGAATTAAATTTACAATTATGTTACGCGAACGTATATATAATCACAATACTAGTCTAAATCGAGTCTAAAGCAAACTACGAGTATTTGATTTTAAATGCAATATTGTGTGACGACCATGGATGATTTAATTATGGATGGCACACCTCAAACTATTAAAACTAAGTTTAATTAATGGCCTATGAAAAACAATTTTATACTCCCTCCCTTTCAATTTATGTGAACCCATTTGACTGGGCACGAAGTTTAAGAAAAGAGAGAAGACTTTTGAACTTGTGGTGTAAAATGAAGCACATATATTTTGTGTGGCTATAAATCATTGCATAAAGGTAGATTTTTTCCAAATAGGAAAGAGGTCATTCTTTCGGTACAAAGTAAAAAAGAAATAGGTTCACATAAATTTAAACGGAGGGAGTAGAAGGTTTGATCGAAGTTGCGCGGACGCATACTCCGAGTTGGTTTTTAGAATCGTAATTATATCACGCAAACGTATCCACAATCACTATAGCAAATTAAATCACGTCCGAAGCATGATTGACATTATTTGATGCCCGTTAATTTATAAAGGATGAACTAACTTGTGAATTATGGAGGATGAGTCAAAACTGGAGTGGGACAATTGGGCATAGGCAGAATCGATTTCGGCCAAATTGGTAACAAAAGTCTTTTGTTCTAAGCAGCATAACGAAGCCCATTTCATTATGGCCCAACTATTTACAACATAACCAATTTTGCCACTTTACCCCTTTATTTACTTTACAGCCATAGCTGAATATTGTCCATAATAGAATACTACCATTTTCTATCTCTAATAAGGCATAGCAAATTAAAAAGAAAATCAAAAACTCACGCTAAAATTTAAACCAAATAGAATTTATCGGATTCTCTCTAAGAACTTTAACACACTAAAAATGGTGAGCTTGTTTTATGCAAATAATGAATTGAAAATTTGAAGAAGAATCATTTCATTCATTTGAACTTTAGCAAAGTAAAACACACATTTCCTGGTGGAAAGCCTCCTTCAATATATTAACAAACTCCAAGCCAAGATTTGTACAATAGCCATAACCCTTGAACTAGAAAAATGAAATCAAATAACAGCCTCGGGACCAAAAACGCAAATAGAACCTTGACCGGAACCCTTCTAACTTGAGCAGAATTTCATGATAGCTCCCATAACGACCCAATTGGTCGTTTTGCATTTTAGAACTCTGTTTCCCTAAATAAAGCCTCCCATACTTGCTTTATCTAATTTACGACTTGCGGGGGCGATTGGTTCGGGAGTTGGAAGAGTTTTCAGTAAAAATATGTCCATTTGCTTCTTTAAGTTTTTCTTAAAAGACCAAGTTTGACTTCGGTCAACATTTTGGGAAAACGAGTCCAGATTCGTGATTCGACAATTTCAAAGGGTCCGTGGGAAAATATAAGACCCGGGTGTATGTCCGGAATCGAATTCCGAGGTCCCTAGCTCGAGTAATGAATTTTTATGTGAAATTGTTAAATTGAAGTTTTTAAGAATTAAAGAAACTAAGTAATCATTGATTCCTAGGTACCGGGTTTGAATTTTGGTTCCGGAGCTTGGAACAGGTCCGTAATGTTGTTTAAGGCTTGCCCGTAAAATTTGGTGCCAATCCGAGTAGTTTAAGGGCATTTTGACCCGTTAGAGGATAATTAAGAACTTGAAGATTCAATAGTTTGATTCATTTGGTTTTAGAGGGTGACTCCAAGATTTAGCATTGTTTTGGGACTTTCGAGGGTTCGAGTAGGTTTGCCTCGTGATTTCAAACTTGTCGGTATGTTTGGGTGGGGCTCGGGAGCCCTGAGTGTCAAACGAGCGAGGTTAAGAAAATTGAAGAAGAGCTGAAATTGTTGCTTATGTTATAACCGCATCTGCAGTTCTTGGACCGTAGAAGCGGTACCGCATATGCGGATAGCCCATCGCAAAAGCGGAAAGGGCCATGCCAAGGGAAAACAGCAAAAGCAGCCCAGAGACTGTAGAAGCTTCCCCCAGACTGCAGAAGCGGTCCAACTCCTTAGGCCCAAATCCGCAGAAGCAGCTTGAAATCCGCAGAAGCGGACCCGCAAAAGTGGGCACCTAACCGCATAAGTGATCCAGGCTTCTTAGGCCATCTTCACAAAAGCGGGCATTTTTTCGCAGAAGCGGAAATCGCTGGGGCAGAGAGTTCATTTAATTCGAACTCAAAGCCATTTAGTTCATTCACAACTCCACACTTGGGCGATTTGGGTGCTTCCAAAGAGAGGGTTTCAACATAACTTTGTAAGGTAAGTAATTCCCGTTCATCCTTAGCTTAAATAAATGTACATTAGGTAGATTAAATACTAAAAACTAAGTAAAATCAAGGGTTAGAGCCAGACCTAGAGTTTTAATAAAACTAAGATTTAATCATGAAGTTTGTTATGAAATAAACTAAAAATCATATATCATTGATCCTTAGGTTGTATAGAACAATTCCCTTTGAAAATTCTCAGAATTCGGGCAAGTGGGCCCGGGTTTCAAATTTAGGAAATTCATGCAAATGGTGAGGGAATTGCTTAAATAGCTAGGGATTGATCTTGTAAGCCTTTATTGACTAGTTCTTAATTATTTTAACTAGTTTGGGATCGTTCGGCTCCGAATTGATAGTTTGGGCTTGTTCTTGGTATCGGAAGTGCGCTTCGGAGCGAGGTGAGTCTCCTTTCTAACCTTGTAAGAGAGAATTTCCCCCATAGGTATTCGGGTGTTACATATGCACTAGGTGACGAGAGTCCATACGTAGTGACTATTATGTTAAGTCCGGGTAGTTTAGGACCCACAAGTATGCTCTATGTGACATTCTAGTACGTGTTGATTAATTCGGATTTATATCAACTACTTTGAGTAGGAAGAATGAGACTAAAGGATGACCCTTATTCTGTTTGGCTTTTAAAGGAATATACTTGGTATTTCTGTGTATGACTACTCCTCACGTACATGTTAATTGTTAATGTTGCTTGTTAATGAGTTTATTTTCTATTTGACCGCGTCGCACGGGTGATTCGCGAGCGGGGTAATAGATGCATCTATGGTTCGAGCCGTTCGAACCTCGGTAGTGCACAATTTATTTTATGTTGGACCGAGCCGTACGTTCCACGGTGGTTATTTGCATGTGTTTTGCTTAGAAATCCTTCAAGGGTTGAGATACATATTTGCTTAGACTATGGACAAGCATTCTTGTTAGTGTTGGGAAAGAACTGTTACTCCATGATTATTAAATGTAAATAGCTTGAGATATTCATGCTTATTATAAACTCTTCCCATATTAATTGACCCTAGTAAGTATCAAGTCGACCTCTCATCTCTACTTTTTCGAGATTAGACAGGATACTCACTAGGTACATATTGTTTTATGTACTCATACTACACTTCTGTACTTAATTGTACAGGATCTGAGGCAGCTGGATCTGGTTATCATTCTGGTGCGTATCTGTGAGTGAACATGGGACTTCTACGGTGAGCTGCTTTCCCTCTATGTCGACTCGCAGCCGAATGAGTCTTTATTTGTAGTCCTATTTTCTGTCTATTTGGACTCAGACAGTAGGATAGTATGATATTCTTTTGGATGTATATTCTACTTGTTGCCCGTAGCTTGTGACATCATGTTCTGGCACACACTTTGGTAGACGATTATTTTGGGTTGTGTAATTATATCACTTACAGTATTTTGCTCTTCTGGTTTAAATTCCAAGTTAAGTGTTTAATCCACTTCTTTCTAATTAAAAGTAACATATGAATTTTGGTAATGTTCCGCAATGGCTTGTCTGACGAGGGTGTCAGGTGCCGTCATGACCTATCGTGGAAATGGTTCGTGACAATATTGTATCAGAGCACTAGGTTCATGTATGTCTCACGAGTTATGGGCAAACATGATAGAGTCTTGTTGATCGGTACGGAGACACTTGTATTTATTTTTGGGAGGCTATAGGGTATTAGGAAAGACTACTCTTTATTCATTTCCTGTCGTGCAGTGCATATTGTACTAAATTTCCCTCTTCTATTGTCACAGATGGTAAGAACTTGCACCGCTGATGTTCTGGACCTGGGAGGAGCTGTTTCCCCGTTGCTAGAGGCTGAGGCTGAGGCCGGGGGAGGGCACCGGTCCATGGTAGGGTACAAGGGCGTCCCAAAGCCATTCCAGTTGCACCACCAGCAGATCCCGTGGAGGAACCTATTATTGAGGAGCAGGACGAGGTGCCCGCAGTTGAGCCTACCCCGGCGTATTTCATGACAGCAGCGGTATTTCAGGAGGTCATGGGCCGCATGCTACGGTTCATGGACACTATGACTCAGGCTAGTTTATTTCCAGTAGACCCAACTACTTCACAGGCAAGAGGGGGAGCCCAGACACCTACTGCTTAGGCTCCAGGTCACGCAGCTACAGTATATCAGACTCTGGGTGCACTACCTGCAGATGGGGCTCAGCCAGTTGCTACAGTGGCACCCCAGCTCAGGCCAGCTATAGATGGTGATCCGCAGAAGTTATTGGACAGATGGAGCAGGCTTCATCCTCCAGTCTTCGGGGGCGAGCGTCATGAGGATGCTCAGTACTTCATAGACAGGTGTAGGGATATGCTGTACAACATGAGGATATTGGAGTCGCATGGAGTTGTCTTCACTACTTTTCAGCTTGAGGGCAGGGCACGCAAATGGTGGCAGTCCTATGTGCTTGGCAGACCAGAAGGTTCTCCCCCTCACTTGGGGTCAGTTCACTCAGTTATTCCTGGATTGATACATTCTTCCCTCTGATAGGGAAGAGCTGCGGTATCAGTTTGAGCACCTAGAACAGGCTCAGATGTCAGTGACCGACTATGAGGCGTGGTTCTCTGAGTTGTCTCGCCATGCACTTATGATATTTCCCACAGAGGCAGAGAGAGTGCAGAGGTTTGTTGTGGGATTACATCCCACCATCGAGTCTGGTATGGCTCGAGAGGTAGAGATAGGTATAGGGTACCAGCTAGTGGTTGAGATTGCATGCAGTATTGAGGGTTATCATCTGAGGGTAGAGAGAGATACATCAGGATAAGAGGGCTAGATTTTCAGGAGAGTTCAGAGGTGGCCCAGCTAGGGGTAAAGGCCACCTCGGGAGGGGTCATCCCAGTAGGCCCTCACACTCCACACCACCAACCCCTCCCCGAGGTAGCCCAGCAAGGCCTTATTTCAGTGCGATGCCGGAGGGTTCTTACCACCCACCAGCTACTCAGGGTTCCTCTGACAGGTATTCTGGATATCAGGATTCTTCTAGTGCTCCGTTAAATGCTATGCAAAAGAGTTCCTATCATCCTCCAGCTATCTAGGGTTATTCCAGTGGGTATTCGGGTCAGCAGACTCAGACTTCAGGGCAGCAGGCTATGGTGCCTAGAGCGTGCTATGAGTGTGGAGATCTGGGTCACCTGAAGAGGACTTACCCCAGGCTTCGGGGTAAGGTAGTACAGTAGGGTCAGCAGCCCCAGACTCCTGCACCAGTTGCCCAGCCACCTACATGTGGAGGGAAGACGGGTAGAGGCCATCATAGAGGTGGAGGCCAGACAGGGAGAGGTTAGCCAGCTACTCTCCAGTCAGGTGGAGGCCATACAGCCGATGCTCCCACTTGATTCTATGCTCTTCCGGCCAGGCCAAATGTATTGGCCTCAGATGCCGTCATCACATGTATTATTTTTGTTAGTGGTAGAGATGCTTCTGTATTGTTTGATCCAGGGTCTACCTATTCATATGTGTCACCTCTGTTTGCTCGTTTCCTGGTTATTTCTCCGGAGCCTTTGGGCACTCCTGTTCATGTATCCACTCATGTGGGTTATTTTGTGGATGTGGATTGGATCTACCGGTCATGTGTGGTCACTTTCTATGGTTTCAAGACTAGAGTTGATCTTCTATTGCTCGATATGATTCGTTTTAAGGTCATCCTAGGCTTGGATTAGTTATCTCCATATCACGCCGTCCTTGATTTCCATGACAAGACTGTTTCACTAGTGATGCCAAGATTGCCAAGATTGGAGTGGAAAGGTTCCACAGTTGATATGCCTAACAGGGTTATTTCTTTCCTGAATGCTCGACACATGATCGAGAAGGGGTGTTTGGCCTATCTAGATCATGTTCGATACGTCACCGCAGAGTCTCCGACGATTGATTCCGTCCCAGTGGTTCGGGAGTTCGCCGATGTTTTTCTTTTTGATCCTCCTGGTATGCCTCCAGATTGTGATATTGATTTTTATATTGACTTGGCTCCAGACACTCAGCCTATATCTATCCCACCATATCGTATGGATCTTAAAGAGTTGAAGGAGCTGAATGAGTAGTTAGAGGAGTTGTTAGAAAAGGGGTTTGTCAGGCCTAGTGTATCACCTTGGGGCGCACCAATGCTATTTGTGAAGAAGAAGGATGGGACCATGCGGATGTGCATTGATTACCACCAGTTGAACAAGGTCACCATCAAGAAAAAGTACCCGTTTCCTCGTATTGATGATTTGTTCGACCAGCTGCATGAAGCTAGGGTGTTCTCTAAGATTGACCTGAGGTTAGGGTATCATCAACTGAAGATTCGGGACTCCGATGTTCCAAAGACTGCATTCAAGACTAGATATGTCCACTATGAGTTTCTGGTGATGTCCTTCGGCTTGACTAATGCCCCGGTGGCATTTATGGATATGATGAACTGGGTATTCAGGCATTATATTGATTCCTTTGTTATCGTCTTCATTGACGACATCTTGATATACTCACGTAGCCTGGGGGAGCACGAGCAGCATTTGAGAGTGGTGCTTCAGACCTTGCGAGAGCAGAAGTTTTATGCTAAGTTCTCTAAGTGTGAGTTTTTGCTTAAGTCAGTGGCATTCTAGGGGCATATTATGTCTGTAGAGGGTAGTAAGGTAGATCCCAAGAAGATTGAGGCAGTTCAGAGTTGGCCACGTCCCACTTCAGTGACCGACATCAGGAGTTTCCTGGGGCTAGCGGGTTATTATCAGCGATTTGTGCAGGGCTTCTCATCTATTATATCACCTTTGACTAGACTAACCCAAAAGGGTGCCCCATTCATTTGGTCTGATGATTGCGAGGAGAGCTTTCAAAAGCTCAAGATAGCTTTGACTACGATGCCAGTTCTTGTGTTGCCTTCAGGTGCAGGGATGTATACGGTATATTGTGACACTTCACGTGTTGGTTTGGGATGTGTGTTGATGCAGGGGGGGCGAGTTATTGAGTATGCTTCACGTCAGCTAAAGATTCATGAGACGAATTACCCCATGCACGATCTAGAGTTGACAACGATTGTTCATGCTCTTAAGAAATGGAGGCACTATTTGTATGGGGTACCTTATGAGGTTTACACCGATCATCGCAACTTACAACATCTGTTCAAGCAGAGGGACCTTAATTTGAGGAAGCACAGGTGGCTTGAGTTACTAAAGGATTATGACATTACCATTCTTTATCATCCGGGCAAGGCGAATGTAGTCGCGGATGCCTTAAGTAGAAAGGCGGAGAGTATGGGTAGCCTAGCATTCATTCCAGTAGAGGAGAGGCCACTAGCCTTGGACATTCAGTCGTTGGATAACAGACTTGTGAGGTTGGACATTTCGGAGCCCAGCTGATTTCTAGCATTTATGGTTGCTTAGTCTTTATTATTGGGACATATTAAGGCCCGACAGTATGATGATCCACATTTGGAGGTTCTCAAAGAGACGGTGCTTCAGGGAGGTGCCAAGGAGGTTTCTATTGGCGAGGATGGTGTGTTGCGGCTTCAAGGCCGTCTATGTGTTCCTAATGTTAATAGTCTCATGGAGAGGATTTTAGAGGAGGCCCACAGTTCGAGGTACTCCATTCATCATGGTGCCACGAAGATGTATCGTGACTTGAGGCAGCATTATTGGTAGCGCAGGATGAAGAAAGATATCGTGGAGTATGTAGCTAGATGTTTGAATTGCCAGCAGGTCAAGTGAAAGCATTAGAGGCCAGGTGGCCTTCTTCAGCAGATGCCCATTCCGGAGTGGAAGTGGGAGCGCATCACCATGGATTTCGTAATTGGTTTGCTGCGGACCGTGCGAAAGGTTGATTCAGTATGGGTCATTATGGATAGGTTGACCAAGTCAGCCTATTTCATTCCTGTGGCGACTACCTATACAACAGAGAGAGACGCTCAGATTTATATTCAGGAGGTAGTCCGATTGCACGGTGTGCCGATTTCCATCATATTAGAAAGAGGCCCTCAGTTCACTTCCCATTTCTCGAGAGCCGTTTAGAGTGAGTTGAGGACCCGCATAGAGCTTAGCACGACATTCCATCCTCAAACTGACGGGCAGTCAGAGCGGATCAATTTTTAGAGGATATACTCAGAGCATGTGTGATTGACTTTGGAGGGTAGTGGGATCGGTTATTGCCTTTAGCAAAGTTTGCTTACAATAACAACTATCAGTCCGGCATAGATATGGCCCCATATGAGGCTTTATATGGTCGACGTTGTCGTTCTCCTATCGGGTGGTTTGAGCCTAGTGAGGCAAAGTTTTTTGGTACAGATTTGGTCCAGGATGCCTTGGATAAGGTAAAGCTGATTCAAGAGAGGCTCCGCACAGCTCAGTCCAGACAGAAGAGTTACGCGGATCAAAAGGCATGTGATGTATCATTCATGATTGGCGAGAAGGTTCTTTGAAGTCTCACCAATGAAGGGCATTATGAGGTTCGGGAAGAAGGGCAAGCTAAGACCAAGGTTTATTGGTCCCTTTGAGGTGTTGAGGCTAGTTGGAGAGGTTTCCTATGAGCTTTCCTTACCTCCCAGTCTATCGGTAGTTCATCCGGTTTTTCATGTATCGATGCTTCAGAAGTATCATGCCGACCTATCACATGTGTTGGACTTCAGTACCATTCAGTTAGATGAGAGCTTGGGCTATGAGGAGGAGCCAGTTGCTATTATTGATAGGCAGGATTGCATTTTAGAACCTCGTTCCCCTAAATAAAGCCTCTCGTACTTGCTTTAGCTAATTTATGACTTGCGGGGGCAATTGGTTCGGGAGTTGGAAGAGTTTTGAGTAAAAATATTTCCATTTGCTTCTTTAAGTTTTTCTAAAAAGAACAAGTTTGACTTCGGTCAACATTTTTTGGAAAACAGGCCCAGATTCGTGATTCGACTTGGAGGGTCCGTGGAAAAATATGGGACAAGGGTGTACGTCCGGAATCGAATTCCGAGGTCCCTAGCCCGAGTGATGAATTTTTATGTGAAATTGTTAAATTGAAATTTTTAAGAATTAAAGAAACTAAGTAATCATTGATTCCCTAGGTATCGGGTTCGAATTTTTGTTCCGGAGCTTGGTAGAGGCCCGTAATGTTGTTTAAGACTTGCCCGTAAAATTTGTTGCCAATCCGAGTAGTTTAAAGGCGTTTTGACCCATTAGAGGAGAATTAAGAACTTGAAGATTCAATAGTTTGATTCATTTGGTTTTAGAGGTTGATTCCAAGAATTAGCATTGTTTTGGGAGTTCCAAGGGTTCGAGTAGGTCCGCCTCGTGATTTCACACTTGTCGGTATGTTCAGGCTCGGCTCGAGAGCTCCGAGCGTCAAACGAGCGAGGTTCGAGCTAAGTAAGAAAATTGAAGAAGAGCTAAAGTTGCTGCTTCTGTCATAACCGCATATGCAGTTCTTGGATCGCAGAAACGGTACCGCAGATGCGGACAACCCATCGCAAAAGAGGAAAGGGCCAAGCCAAGGGGAAACTGCAGAAGCGGCCAAGAAACAGCAGAAATGGTTCCGCTTAAGCGGTCCATCTCCTTAGGCCCAAATCTGCAGAAGCGGCTAAATCCGCAGAAGCGGACCCGCAGAAGCGGGCACATGACCGCAAAAGAGGTCTAGGCTTCTTGGGCCATCTACGCAAAAGCGGGCATTTTTCCGCAGAAGCGATCATGGCACCGCAGAAGCGGAAATCGCTGGGGCAGAGAGTTCATTTAATTCGAACTCAAAGCCATTTAGTTCATTCACAACTCCACATTTGGTCGATTTGGGTGCTTCCAAAAAGAGGGTTTCGGCATAACTTTGTAAGGTAAGTAATTCCCATTCATCCTTAGCTTAAATATATGTATATTAGGTAGATTAAACGCTAAAAACTAAGTAAAATCAAGGGTTAGAGCTAGACCTAGGGTTTTTATGAAACTAAGATCTAATCATGAAGTTTGTTATGAAATAAACTAGAAATCATATATCATTGATCCTTAGGTTATAGAGAACAATTCCCTTCGAAAAATCTCGGAATCCGGGCAAGTGGGCCCGGGGTTGAAATTTAGGAAATTCATGCAAATGGTTAGGGAATTGCTTAAATAGCTAGGAATTGATCTTGTGAGCCTCTATTGACTAGTTCTTAATTATTTTAACTAGTTTGGGATCGTTCAGCTACGAATTGAGAGTTTGGGCTTGTTCTTGGTATCGGAAGTGCGCTTCGGAGCGAGGTGAGTCTCCTTTCTAATCTTATAAGAGGGAATTGTCCCCATAGGTATAATAATTGAATTAATTGTCATTGTATTCGGGGGCTACGTACATACTAGGTGACGAGAGTCCATACTTAGTGACTATTATGTTAAGTCGGGGTAGTTTAGGACCCACAAGTATGCTCTACGTGACATTCTAGTACGTGTTGATTAATTCGGATTTATATGAACTAATTTGAGTAGGAAGAATGAGACTAGAGGATGACCCTTATTCTGTTTGGCTTCTAAAGTAAAATACTTGATATTTCTATGTATGGCTACTCCTCACGTGCACGTTGATTGTTAATGTTTCTTGTTAATGAGTTTATTATCTATTTAACCGCGTCGCACAGATGATTCGCGAGCGGGGTAATAGATGCATCTATGGTTCGAGCCGTTCGACCCTCGACAATGCACAGTTTATTTTAAGTTGGACTGGGCTGTACGTTCCACGGTGATTATTTGCATGCGTTTTGCTTAGAAATCCTTCAAGGGCTGAGAAACATATTTGCTTAGACTATATACAAGCATTCTTGTGTGTTGGGAAAGAACTGTTACTCCATGATTATTAAATGTAAATAACTTGAGATATCCATGCTTATTATAAACTCTTCGCATATTAATTGACCCTAGTAAGTATCAAGTCGACCTCTCGTCTCTACTTCTTTGAGATTAGACGGGATACTCACTAAGTACATATTGTTTTATGTACTCATACTACACTTATGTACTTAATTGTAGAGGATCTAACGCAGGTGGATCTGGTTATCATTCCGATGCGTATCCGTGAGCGGACTTGGGACTTCTACGGTGAGCTGCTTTCCCTCTATGTCGACTCGCAGCCGAAGGAGTCTTTCTTTGTATTCCTATCTTCTGTCTATTTAGACTCAAACATTAGGATAGTATGTTATTCTTTTGGATGTATATTCTACTAGTTGCTCGTAGCTTGTGACACCAGGTTCTGGCACACACTTTGGTAGATGATTATTTTGGGTTGTGTAATTATATCACTTACAGTATTTCGCTCTTCTGGTTTAAATTCCAAGTTAAGTGTTTATTCCACTTCTTTCTAATTAAAAGTAACATATGAATTTTGGTAATGTTCCGTGGTCACGCTCAACTGAGTCTCACAAAAGACTATGCGGGCGTTGCAAATATAATATGAGTATTGTAGCCCAGAGTCGAA
>MU746003.1:117062-168403 GCA_026770625.1 Nicotiana glauca
GAAACAATATAAAGAAGGTCCAAGGTATTGATTTCCCCCGTAGGTCTTTTCCATGGTTGTATATTTCTTATAATTCGGATTTATCTCTCTCTAACAATCATGAACTCTCAATTTATCATAATTCTTTCTCAAGAAATTATAATAATCTACTAAACGCACTCTCTCAAGTTACGTTAGCTAATTTCACAAAACAGTTCACTTAGATTGCACCCGGGATTTTGTTATCTCTAATCCAACCCCTAAACCCTCGGTTATGACTCTCGTCTATACTCCGGGAGTGATGTTGTTCATACAATCACCTAAATATGCACTCTCTCTCAAGAAGATACACAATAAATAGGAACGGATAATTGAGGGCCCTTTCAACTATTCCACAATCAAAACGTATATGAACAATTAGAGATTAAACAACAAAACCTAATTAAATTGATAAAGCAACCAAGTAATTCCCAACGGGTTCCATCAAAACCTTAGATTAAGAATTTAGCTACTCATGATAATGGGTAAATCAATAGCTAAAGAATTCATAATCATAAATTGCAAGAAAATTAAGAAGAATAAAAGTAATGGTGTTTTTGTGATCTCTCACACTTGTTTCTCTTGCCAACAAACTCCAAAATTAAGCCTAAACTAGCTTTGGGCGAGTTTCCTACATTATATAAAGGGTTTACAAAACTTTTCCTGATTTACACTTTGGCCCATGAAATTCTTGAATAGCCCAGCATCTCCCGCGGCCGCGGCGTCGACCGCGGCGCCTTCTATAAAGGACCACAGCGCTGACCGCGGTGAACCGCGGCGCTGATCGCGAAAATCCCTATAAATCTTGCTTCCAGCTTTTAATTCTTTTAACTTCTCTTTTGCACTCGGGTATTTCTCAAGTGGGTGATTTATGTATGTTCTTGCCTCCAAACGCTTCATTTTGTTCTTTGTCTGTCATGCATTCCCTACGAAACCAAATAGCATCAATTCAAACATTTAATCGGCAATTTCCATAACAAAAAAAAAACAACAAAGCATGGGTATCTACAACATAAATGGCGACTATATATCCTATTGTCAATACCCCACACTTAAATCATTGGTACTCCTCGAGCAATTCACCACACTTATAAAAGTCATTCCTTATATTTTTTCTTCAAGGTCTCACACCATGAACATTATACAAGAATCATACCTAGTAGTGAGCAGCTCATGCCTCAACAATCAAGTTTTTCGCACCCTGCATATCTATGCTTACTCAAACCACTCTATACAACAGTCAAAACGCACCTTTCCTTTGTGAATCACATGCCCTCACAACACACAAGAGAGTAGTTCCATATATATAATGATGATGATATAATTCGGAACTCAATTAGACAAAATTCACCCACTCTTCAAGGAATATTAACATGTAACAAAGACGCACCATATGCTTGCCCCTAGTTGGCGAATCGACTAATTGAACCTCATTCAGTCTAAGATCAATAGGACTTTATTCGGTTGTAATGTAGGCTAAGGGTTAGGTAGGATACATTTAGATGTAGTGACTAACTCCCCTAAGCACTTTTAATACAATTACATTGAACTTCCAAGCTCGTTATTTTGTAAGCCAACATTCCACCATATTTAGACATCCCCGTACTTTAGATGCACTTTAACTAGCTACTACTTATTTATTACTAAATTTTTTTTTGTGGTGCTTCTCTTTATATGCTTCACATTCGCACCTTTTTCAATTTCCATGGTTCCACTTTGTAAACCAATCTAACACCCCACACTTTTTTTGTACATACTCTCAATAACCTTCAAGTGCTTAGGTAGCAGAAGGAGTTTTTTTTTTCAAAAATCAAGCTATTCAAACAGTCGGTTAAGATTCACATTGTGGTTACCAAAGAACAGGCTTATAGGCTCAACAGGGTTAACTAAGATATAATGTATTCAGGTGGGTAAAGAAAATATTTATGGCTCAACAATGAAACACCTATATCACTTCTAAAACCAAATTAAGTTACTATTTCGCTTTGCAAACACATAGGGCAAGTTCTAGGAATCAATTGTACAGCATGGAACACAAAAAATACTCACACACACTTGGAGTATGACTCACTCCACATTGGTTTATCAAGATACTATCTTTCGAGTGTTCAAGTTAAGCACAAATATACAATTTTTAAGGCACTCAAACAAGATTCACTTTGAAGCTAAGCAGTACACTCTAGCATCTATCGTGTTCAGGTGTAAGAACGCTAAAGGTTGAAAATTTCAGCACTTCTCCCAGTAATCCTAATCTAAAAACAATCTACCTAAACCCGGTTCAAGCAAAAACCCTTGGAAAAGAACCGTGGCCCAAAGAAAAACCAAGGGGGAATTACTACACTACCTAAAAACAAAATCTTTTTGGTGTTTCTTTTTTTTTTCTCGACTTAGTCCCTCAAGAACCCCATCGACAGAGATCCATCGTCGGGACAAGTCGTTTCTAATTTTTTTTTTAATTCCTATGCAGAATCATAACTAATCCAATTCTAAATATCTACACACAAGAACATAGTATAACCATACATACATACATACAATGAAATTCCCCCACCCCACACTTAAAAAGGAAGACATGTCTCCATGGCTTAAAAATATAATGAACAGTGAGGTAAAGGAACTTACCTGAAGCATCACTCCTGATCAGACACAGTGTCAGGGTTCACACTGCAGGTGCGACCCAAAGCTCTCAGCCAACCCATAAATTTCTTCTCAGATTTCACCTGTCTATCTGCTATAGTATCAACACGAGTGCTCAGGTCAGTGACGGATGTCTGCAGTCCCATCATTTGCCGCTCTACATAAGCCAGGCAAGTGCTACAGCGTGGCTGGGAGGGCCCTGCACCACTCCCACAAGGAGGGGTGGTGACCTCAATAGCATCTGCATCATCATGGGCATTTTCTAACTCACACTCCTCAGACGAGTCCTCAGAATCACTTACAGGCAGACGTGCTTCATGGCTAATCTTACTAGCTCGGAACAGTATTTTCAAAGGTAATTTATTGTCAGTTCTAGTGTTCTCGGGGACATTGGCCATGCGGCAGAGACGGGTGACAAGTGATGGAAAATAATGCCCTTTTCCCACTTCCGGTGATCTAATGAACATCTCCTCAGATAACACCCGCGTAACATCAAACCCATGATGGTTCGTAAAGCAATAAATCATGGCTGCTCATGGCCCATTGATATCAGTTGTATTGCTGGAAGGCAACAACCGAGTGTTGATAACGGTGAGCCAACACTTGGCTAACCAAGAGAGTGACTGAGTGTGTAGTGTCATTGGTTTGGCAATCCACTTTGCTTGTTTTCCTGAAATACCGATGACTCCTAAGATTCTATTCCAATCAACTGGTGGACGACTGTTGCGGAGGTAATAATCCGTACATGTGAAGGCTGGGATGAGGTAAGCCCGACGAATGGCCTCAGGAGTAGCATTGACTCTAGTGTTCCACACCGTCACCACCGCATTGTCATGTTCAGGGAGGTTAGCATAAAATTCTCATACAAGCTCAACATTGGCTTCTTCTAGAGTGTTAAAGAAGATATCAAGATGACACCTCTGCAGCTCATTAAACATATCCGGGCAATCTCGCTCCAGAGCAAACCTGTCTATGTGGACTTTATGTTGCAATTTCTTTGACAATTTCTGATTATATCGTGCCTCTGCTGCTTTGGAGACAAACCTAGAGCTATCAAAATTGGTCGTACTAGATTGGACCCTTGCCCGTGACGAAGAGGCAGTGCCCCTGACCGAGGCCCCAGTGTTCTAGCGCTTACATGAGGAACTAATTATGCCTGCAAAATCGATAAACGTCTATTAGTCGATCCTAAAATGGTGACTATGGGGGGTTACTCAGACTTCACCCCAACCAAGTCACATATCTCCGTATAACTCCTTTATTGAGGCAATTTCCCAAACACATTGTGGGCAAACCTATTTTAAGCACCTTTTAGCCCAATGGAATCAAGAACAACCTCCGCAAATCAATTATAAACACACCCACACACCCCACACTTATTCAACAACAACACCCGCAATTTATACCATACGAATCATTAACAACACAACCCCTTCACCAGTCATATGTTCAAACAAACAACGAACTACTACTGTACTACAAGAATACCAACTAACATTTATCACTATATAACCTAAAAACAATATACAAAAGCATACAATACAACAAGAGAAAGAAAAGAGAAAGAAGATAGAATCAAACCTTGTGGAGAAGAATAGCAAAAACTTGTGAAGGGGGAAGATGAGGAAGAGGGGGGTTTGGATTTTGAGGGGATTTGAGAGGAAGAGAAAAATTGGGCTGAGAGGAAGGGGGATCGTGAGTGTGGGAGGGAGGGGAAGGGTTTTGAGAATTTGATTATGTTTGAGGGTTTTGTGATTATTAAGTTATAATAAAAAGGAGAGAGAAAAAAAACGAAAAAATTTAAAAACTTACCTGTTCAGCCCCGACCGCTGTCCACCGCGGTCGCGGTCGCGGCCGCGGTCCACCGCGGTCTCGGCCGTGGTTCTTTACAGAACCATCCGTTATGACCGCGGTCGGCCACGGTCCGCCACGGTCGCGGCCGTGGTTCTTTCCAGAACCATCCGTTATGAACGCGGTCCGCCGCGATCGCGAAGGACCCAATTTTTTTTTCTATATATATTTTTTTCCAAGAGTTACATGTTACATTACAACAATTTCGTGGGTTGCCTCCCACGCAGCGCCTGATTTAACGTTGTGGCATGACGCAAAAAGTGGAGTTCCTACTCCTTGTTTTTGTATTGGGGTTCTTTGAAATGTGACACCACTGTATCCCCTTTTTCATTAGCTGATCCAAGGTAGTGTTTCAGCCTTTGTCCGTTGACGGAGAATTTGTTTGTCCCGTCAGTTGATTCAATCTCCACCGCTCCACTAGCAAACATTTGCACTACTCTGAATGGCCCCGACCATCGGGATTTTAACTTACCCGGAAACAATCTTAGTCTTGAGTTGTACAATAACACCATATCACCGGGTTGGAAGTCTCTATCCACGATGTGCTTATCATGCATTTTCTTCATCCGTTCCTTGTAAAGCCTCGTGCTCTCAAAGGCGTGATAGCAAAATTTCTCTAGCTCATGCAGCTTTGTTAGTCGATTCTGTCCAGCTGCTTCGGGATCAATGTTCAAGTGTTTCAAAGCCCACCAAGCACGGTGTTCTAGCTCCACAGGTAAATGACAAGCCTTCCCAAATACCAACTTGTATGGTGACATACCTATTGGCATTTTGAAGGCAGTTCTATATGCTCAGAGTGCATCGTCCAACTTCTTTGCCCAATCCGTTCGTGTTGCATTCACAGTCTTTGTTAACACACTTTTAATCTCTCTGTTGGACACTTCAACTTGCCCACTGGTTTGGGGATGGTAAGGAGTCGCTACTTTGTAGTGAACATCAAATTTAGCAAGCAATTTCTCGAAGGCTCTATTGCAAAAATAAGTGCCTCCGTCGCTGATGATCGCCCTTGGTACCCCAAACCGGGTGAATATGTGTTTCTTCAAGAATCCGACTACCACTCGTGCATCATTGGTGGGCAAAGCTGCAGCTTCCACCCATTTAGACATATAATCCACCGCCATCAGTATGTACTTATTACCGAATGAGCTGACAAATGGACCCATGAAGTCTATCCCCCACACGTCAAATACCTCTACTTCCTAAATAGGTTTCATTGGCATCTCATGGTGACGAGAAATATTTGTCGTCCTTTGGCATTCATTGTAGCCCTTTACCCAGAGGTGTGCATCTCTAAACATAGTTGGCTAGAAAAATTCGGCCTCCGGCACATTCGCAGCAGTTCTGACCCCTCCAAAATGTCCTCCATATGCTGAAGCATGACATGCCTGCAAAATTGAAAATTGATCTATCTCGGGGACGCACCTCCGGATAATGTTATCAACACAAATTCAAAACAAATGAGGTTCATCCCAATAATACATGCGGCTATCATGGAAAAACTTTTTCTTTTGGATAGAAGAAAGGTCATCAGGAATTATACCACAAGCCAAATAGTTTGCAAAATCTGCATACCATGGGGCATCCTCAAGACTGGCAGCGAGCAGCTTCTCGTCGGGAAAAGTTTCCAGATTTTCTTCGACCTTGACTAATTTTTCAGCTCCTTCAAGTCGTGACAGATGGTCAGCGACTTGATTTTTTGTGCCCTTACGGTCACGAATTTTGAGGTCCAATTCTTGCAAAAGCAGCACCCAACGAATTAGGCGTGTCTTAGACTCCTTTTTCTCAATGAGGTACCTGAGGGCTGCATGGTAAGTGTATATAATTACCTTGGAACAAATCAAATATAATCGGAATTTGTCAAAAGTAAACACAATTGCCAGCATCTCCTTCTCCGTCAATGTGTAGTTGAGCTGAGCACCGCTTAGCATTCTGCTTGCATAATAAATCGGGGGCATCAGCTTGTCTTTTCGTTTCCCCAAGACTGCTCCTACAGCATAGTCTCTAGCATCACACATGAGCTCAAATAGGTTCTCCCAGTTGATGATAGGTGCAGTGGTCAACTTCTTTTTTAGTTCCTCAAATGCTAACCCGCAATCATTAGAGAACACAAAGGGGTGATCCTTTTCAAGGAGTTTGCATAATGGGTTAGCAATTTTGGAAAAATCTTTTATGAAACGCCGGTAGAATCCGGCATGACCAAGGAAACTTCTCACCGCCTTTACTCAAGTGGGCGGTGGTAACTTTTAAATCACGTCAACCTTAGCATGGTCGACCTCAATACCTTTTCTGGACACTCGATGTCCCAAGACTATTCCCCCGCGTACCATAAAATGGCACTTCTCCCAGTTTAGTACCAGGTTTGTCTCCACACATGTTTTGAGCACTCTGCTTAAGTTGTGAAGACAGTCTTCGAATGAATCTCCCACCACGGAGAAATCATCCATAAAGACTTCCATAATGTCCTCCACCATATCCGTAAAAATGGTTAACATACACCTTTAAAAAGTCGCAGGTGCATTACACAGCCCAAAGGGCATTCTCCGAAAGGCAAAGATTCCATAAGGACAGGTGAAGGATGTTTTCTCCCTATCTTCGGGGGCTATTGAAATCTGATTATACCTCGAATATCCATCTAAGAAATAAAAGTGTGATCTACCAGCCAGCCTGTCCAACATTTAATCAATGAAGGGTAGGGGAAAGTGGTCCTTGCGGGTGGCGAAATTTAATTTTTGGTAATCCATGCAGATTCGTCACCCTATGACTGTATGAGTTGAGATCAACTCATTATTGTCGTTTTTCACAACAGTCATACCTCCCTTTTTCGGGACACGCTGAACAGGGCTTACCCAATTACTATCAGAGATGGGGAAAATAATTCCCGTATCTAACCATTTAATCACCTCTTTCTTTACAACTTCTTTCATGTTAGGGTTCATCCTTCGCTGATGTTCCCTGGAAAGTCTGTGCCCTTCTTCCAGGAGAATCTTATGCATGCAAAAAGCTGGGTTGATACCCTTTATATCTGCCATGGTCCAACCAATGGCAGTTTTGTTTTCCTTCAGTACCTGCAAGAGCTGCTCTACCTGCACATCTAGCAAACAGGATGAAATAATAAGAGGCAGCATAGAATCAGGCCCTAGAAATACATACCTGAGATGATCGGGGAGTGGTTTTAGCTCCAGCTTGGGTAGTTCCTCTATTGACGGCTTGGCTGGGGGAATGACCCTTTTTTCCAGCTTGAGGGACTCGAACTGAGGTTCCCTTGACCAAAATCATCAGCCTTCCAGTGCCATTACCCATTCAGCTAACCCCTCTCCATCCATTTCGTCTAAGTTCGTCAAGCATCCCTCCAATGAGTCCCCCACAGTCAGGGCCCTATAATCCTCTTGCAGAATTACATCAACAACTTCCACTAGAGAGGAATTTGTATATTCGCTGGGTCTCCTCATTGATTGTTGAACGTTAAATATGACTTCTTCATCATTCAATCTCATTTTAAGCTCCCCAGTCTTGCAATCTATAAGTGCTCTCCCATTGGCTAAAAATGGTCTCCCCAAAATAAGGGGAATCTCTTCATCCACCTGACAGTCTAGAATCACAAAGTCTGCAGGGAACACGAACTTCCCTACTTGTACCAGCACATCATCAAGAATACCAGTAGGCCTTTTCACAGTGCGATCAACCAGCTGGAGTAACATCGAAGTGGGTATGACCCTGCCGATGCCCAATTTGGTGTATATGGCCAGCGGCATCAAATTTATGGTGGCCCCCAAATCACATAATTCCTTTGCAAATGCATAACTCCCTATGGTACATGGAATAGTAAAGCTACCTGGATCGGACATCTTTTGGGCTATCGATTTTGCCACCACTGCGCTGCAGGTTTGTGTCAGAGTTACGATGGATAGATCTTGAAAATCAAACTTCATTGACATTAAATCTTTCATCATCTTAGCATAACCGGGCATCTCCCTCAAATCATCCATCAATGGAATATTCAACTGGATTTGGCGCATCATTTCCATAAACTTTTTGTATTGATCTGCCTTCTTTTGCTTGACCAGTCTCTGAGGAAAGGGTGCAGGGATCATCCGTTGGGCACCACTTGCTGGTTCCTTTTTGCTAGGAGTGTCTGGCATAAGAGGTGCCACCTATTCTGCAACTTGCTCGGTCACCCTTTCTTTTCCTTTACCCTTCTGACTTTGCTCAACTGATACGTTAGTGAGTTATGCTGGCTGTTCTTCTTCTAATAGATCTGTCGTAGCTAGTGTGGTGTTCTTGCTGGCCTGTGCCATTTCTTGCTATCGATCTAGATCTCTACCATTCCTTAGACTGACTGCCATCAGCTGATTCGGGTTTTGCTCCTTGGGATTAACGTTGGTGTCTGCAGGTAAAGTTCTTCGAGGGCAGTTGTTCAATACCATGGATAGCTAACCCAGCTGTGTTTCGATATTTTTGATAGCTGAATCATGGACTGCCAATTTTTCTTGCACTTTGTTATTTGTCCTAATAAGTTGTTGGAGTATACCTCTAATTTCTACCATGTTGTTGTCCTGCTGCTGAAGGGGTGGTTGATAAACCAATTGTTGCTTATTCTGTTGTGGATAACCCTGTGGTCTTTGATAGGGTACAGGCACTAATTGATTTTAAGGGTTCATACCCCCAGGCTGATGCATATTAGGCGTATACTGCTGATTCTGTTGCGGTCTCCACTGTTGTGCTCCTTGTCTCTGGCCCCCATAGTTGTTGACATAATTCATATATTCCCGGACCCCTTGGTTTTCACCTTCCCCACTCCACAAAAAAACATATGACTGATTAATACATGGTGTACACAACCCTCCATTCGTTGTATCAACAATGTGCACCTGTTTTGTACCTATCTCATCAATTTTCTTTATTAATAAGCTCATCTGGGTTAAGAGTGTGGCCATGTTTTCTTCGTGTTTATTGTTGGGATCCAATGGAACAGAATGTAGTATGGGTGCCAGTGTTGCACCTCTGGTTATCCACCCCGCATTTTATGACATCTTGTCTAATAGAACCTTGCACTTGGTGAATGTTTTGCTTAAGAATTCACCTCCAGCTGAAGCGTCTACATTAGCCTTCAAGTTTTCAGTTAGACCCATGTAAAATCATTGGCCAAGAATCTGATCAGGAATACCATGATGAGGACACTTGACAAGCATCCCTTTGAATCTCACCCAAGTTTCCTGCAATGACTCTGTGGCATGCTGCCTATACTGCAATTAATCATCAATTTGTTGTGCAGTCTTGTTAGGTGGGTAGAACTTGTTCAAGAACTTCGTGACTAATTCCTCCCAAGTGGTGATAGAGTTGATCGGGAGTGAATTTAGCCAAGTGCGAGCTGCCCCAGTTACTGAGAATGGAAATAGAAGCAACTTGATAGCTTCTGGAGTCACGTTTGGCTGCCTTTGGGTCATGCAAATTGACAGAAAATTTTTCAAGTGTTGTTGTGGGTCTTCAATGCTTGACCCGGAGAGCAATCCTTTATTCTGCAGCAGATGCAGCATGTTGTTGGTGATTTGGAATGTCTCTGCTTGAATTGCAGGCACAACTATGGTAGTGGCCAGATTGTCAGCTGTAGGTTGTGCCCAGTCATAAAGTGCAGCTTCTGGCAAAAGAGGTGCCACTCCCCTAACTTCCAAGTTAACTTGCTCATTCCCGCTGTTTCCGTTGGCGTTATTCACGTCACCCATGTCAAATTCGAGTTGATTTGTTGATTGAGTTTGTTGAAGTCCTTTGTTGGCACGGTACAATGCCCTGAATATTTTCTTGGGGTCTGAAAGTCCTTCTATTAGTTCTCCAGTTCTCGAAGAATTTCTAGGCATACACCTGCTTTCCACAAGATTTCAACCGTTATAATTTCAATGTAAAGATTGGTAAAGAGAAAACGGATTACTATTGGAATCTTTGTATTTCTTTCAATTGTAATTGATAACATCGTTAATTCCCCAGCAACGACGCCAAAATTTGGTCACGCTCAACTGAGTCTTACAAAAGACTATGCGGGCGTTATAAATATAATCTGAGTATTGTAGCCCAGAGTCGAACCACAGAGAATTAACCCACCAATTACCACTGTCAGAGTTACTCAATTCCCACAACCTGTTTTCTCAAACTTTCGGATTCACAATTGTTGATTATCTAACAGCTAAAACTGAAAATAATAAATACTGAAAAGTAACTATGCTTGATGTGTAAACAATATAAAGAAGGTCTAAGGTATTGATTTCCCCTGCTGGTCTTTTCCTTGGTTGTATATTTTTTATAATTCGGATTTATCTATCTCTAATAATCATGAACTCTCGGGAAGGTGCATGACAGGTTAAACAACAATTTTAGACTACTTCAGTGTAGTTCTCAGCACGTTCGAGGACGAACATATGTTTAAGTGGGACAGAATGTAACGACCCGACTGGTCGTGTTGAGTTCTAGCACTCCGTTAAGCAATCGGAGGCCCTGAGCAGCTTCGTTTCAGGTATTATGACATGTACGCGTGGTCGGAATTGAATTTCGGAAAGTTCAGGGTCAATTTGGAAAGAGGATTCTCATTTCGGAAGCTTAAAGTTGAAAAAATGAACTAGGATTAGAATTTTTAGTAAACGGCCTCAGAATCAGGATCTGAATTTTCCAGCAGGTTTGTATGATGATTTCGGACTTGTGCGTAAGCCCGGTTTGGGTTTTGGATAACCCGGGAGCATTTTGGCATCTATTATGGAAGTTAGCATTTTAGAAGAAATTTCATAAGTTTTCCTTGAAGTGTATTTCTATGTTATCGATGTCTGTTTGGGATTTCGAGACTGTGAATAGCTTGGTATGGTGATGCTGGAGTTGGGAGCGCGATCGGAAGTGAATTCGGAGGTCTATAGTTCATTTTGGATCCATTTGGCTAAAGATAAAAATTTGAAGGTTTTTAGAAGTTTGACCGGAGGTGGACTTTTTGATATCGGGGTCGAAATCTAATTCCAAAAGTTGCAGTAGGTCTGTAATATCGAATATAACTTGTGCTCAAAATTTGAGGTCAATCGGACGTAATTCGTTAGGTTTAAACATCAGAAGTAGAAGTATGAAATTTCGAAGTTCATAAAGCTTGAATCAGGATGTAATTCATGGTTTTAGCGTTGTTTGATGTGATTTGAGGTCTCGAGCAAGTCCGTAATGTGATTTTAGATTGGTTGGTAGGTTTGGTTGAGGTCTCGAGTCCTCGGGTGGCTAACGGATCGCATTTGAGTTTGGAAGGGCTAGAGCTGCTGCTTCTCATTTTTCCGCTTCTGCGGATTTGGGACCGTAGAAGCGGCCCCGCAGAACCGAGGAAGAAGCCGCAGAAGCGGTTGGATGTGAAGTAGCCCAGGACCGCAGAAGCGGCCATAGATCCGCAAAAGCAGAACCGCAAAAGTGGTGAGCCATCCGCAGAACTGAAATTTGGGCAGGAGCCTAGTGTTCGTAGAAGCGGCATTTTGTCCGCAAAAGCGAGACCGTGGAAACGGAAATATTTCCTCAGAAGCGAAAATCGCTGGAGGAAGAAGGGATGTTTTAAATCGGAGTTTGAGTTCATTTCACCCATTTTCATGGCTTGGGCAATTTTTGGAGGAGCTTCAAGAGAGGATTTTCATCATCAACGACAAGGTAAGATATCCTCACCTATTATGAGTTAAATACATCAATTATGTGTGGATTAAAGCATGAATTGTGTAGAAAAACTTGGGGTTTTGAGGGAAAGACCTAGAAAATTATTTTTCTTGGAATTTGACCACGATTTTGGGCATGAAATTTAGAGAAAATAATATATTTGAGTTCGTGAGTTTATGGGTAAAGTCTATCTTTGAAAAATTTTGGAATCCGGGCACGTGGGCCCGTGGGCATTTTTGTCAACTTCTCGATCGGAGTTAGAAATTGCCACAAATTAGATTGTAATTAATAATTGAGCATATATTAATGGATCTGCGTAACCATTGGCTAGTTTTGGAGCGTAGTGCATCAATTAGAGTCTTCGGAAGGGCGTGGAATACCGGTTTGGATCTTTGGAGCAAGGTGAGTCTCCTTTCTAACCTTGTAAGAGGAAATTGTCCCCATAGGTGAAACAATTAATTATGTGCTCCTATTTGTGGGGGCTACGTACGTACGAGGTGACGAGAATCCGTGTGTAGCTACGACTATACTTTTGTCTGGGTAGTCTAGGACCCAAAAGCATGCTATACTTTGAATATTTATAATCTTATTGATAGTTAAATTTCTTAAACCACATCAAAATAGTAAATGAATTTCTAACAAGATCTAAACCTCATCTTCTTATATTGTTAAAATGAAATTAGCTTTCTTTGAATAATTGCCCCATGTTGGCTTATTGATTGAATGTCTCTATGTGTTTATTTTGGAACGGGCCGAACGCCACGGCCGATTAAATAGATGCATCTATAGGCGCGCCATTGATCCTCTACAAGTGCACAATTTATTTCTATTAGATTGGGTCGTCGCCTTGGCATGATTTGCGCATGATATATTTTGTTGCCTGAGAATTTTAAGTGTGATATTGGTTTTCATGGCTTGATATAAATTGATAAGATAATGAAAAGAAAACATTGAAAATACTTTATTATTGGTTAAAGGTGTTTACCTGTTTTCCGGCTTCGTGAGTTAGAACTACTATATAAATCCGTGATTTCCACATATTTTTAATATATTATTAATTAACCTCTACTAAGTGTCGAAGTTGACCATCTCGTCTCTGCTTCTTCGAGATTAGGCGGGATACTCATTAAGTACACATTGTTTACTTACTCATATTACACTTCTATATATTTTTGTTGTACATGTATATGTAACTCTAGTGGCCTACTGGGCGTAGCAACACAGATGATTCTGGAACTAGGTGAGCTTCATCATTCGAGATGGCCGCAGCAAGAGCAATCCCTTCCAGTGTATAGTATTTGCTTACTATCCACTATATTTGTGACGACCCGGCCTGTTGTCACATGAGTTACCACCCCATTTCCCCATGTTATGTCATTCTACGTTTCAATATTAGTATTTGAGTTGATCGGATAGAGTTGAATTGGTTTTGGTTGGAAATGAGGCACATAGTCTCTTTGAAGGAAGCTTGTTTTGGAAAAAAGTCAACCGGAAGTTGACTATATAGTTAGAAGGCTCGGATGTGAATTCCGGTGATTTGGTTAGCCCTGGGAGGTGATTTGTGACTTAGGAGTGCGATCGGAATTTATTTTAGAGGCTCGGTGTAGAATTAGACTTGAATTGGCGAAGTTTGAATTTTGGCGAATTCAGATTGATAGGTGAGATTTTGATCCGAGGGTCAGAATGTAATTCCGAGAGTTGCACTAGCTTCATCAGGTGATTTTAGATATGTCTGCAAATTTTGAGGTCATTCGGACATCGTGTGGTCGGGTTTTTGATCGAAAGTGTAATTCGGAAGATTTGGATGAACTTAGGCTTTTATTTGATGAAAATTGAGGATTTTGATTGTTAACGATGGCGTTTTGATGATTCGAGCAAGTTTGAATGAGGTAATAGATCATATCTGTGCTTTTGGTTGAGGTCCCGAGGGCCTCGGGGTGATTTTGGATGGCTAACGGGAATTTTCGAGTTGGAAAATGCAGCAGAAAATTGCAGAGAGCTTTTGTTCTATGCGATCGCAGAGAGGTTCATGCGATCGCATATAAGGTTTTGGAGGGGTCACGGATTTTCTCTATGCGATCGCGTAAAGGATCCTGCGATCGCATAGGTGTGGGAATTTTGTCACTGCATTCGCATTCAAGGGGCTGCGATCGCGTAGTGCAATTTGGGCATGGGGTCCTTGGCAGCATTCGTTCTATGCGAACGCGGAGGCATTGGTGCGATCGCATTGAAGGGGGAGAGGCAATGCTCTGCGATGGCAGAGCTTTTCATGCGATCGCATAGAAGGAGCTACAGTGGTCCGGGCAGAATGTTAAAAACATTTCAATAGCTAACCCAAGCTCATTTCTACCATTTTTGGACGAGCTTGGGAGCTTTTGTCGAGGGTTTTGAATAGTTTTCACTGGGAATCAATTGGAGATAGGTTTTAGGAGTTAAATACATGATTTTATTGAAGAATCGTCCTTGAAATTCATGAAAACATACCCAAATCATATGAAATTAGGGCTTGAGATTTAAATTCTAAAATGGTGATTTGAGGGGCCAAATGAACTCCGATTTTTGTGAAATTAGTATGTATAGACTCGTGGCGAGATAAGGAACATTTTGATGTAAAAATTTCTGGATTTTGAGACGTGGGCCCGGGGCTCGGGTTTTGCGAATTTCATGAATTTCACTCTTTTTCGAGTCTTTTCGATTGGGTTATATCCCCTTATCATATTGTAATGTATTCACTCTGATTTTGGTTAGATTTGATGTGTGTGGAGGCCAATTTGAAGGGCAAAGGCGTCGCAAGTGAGGAATTTCACCGGTTCGAGGTGAATAATACTTGTGAATGATATCCTGAGGGTTTGAAATCCCGTATTTGCACATCATGGTGTTGTATTGTGGTGACTTTCACGCCAGGTATGAGCGTGGGGTAGAGCACCGTTGGGGATTGTGACTTGGTCCGTCCCGGTTGTTGATTTTACTATGTGGTTGACTGAAAACTACTTGATGCTATAATGATTTGTGCTGATTGCCATGTTTGGGCTTCGTGCCAACTATGTGAATCCTTCGGGGATTGATATTACTGTTTTAGCATATCTTGCATATCATTTGGTTTCAATCCAAAGTTTTAAATACTATTTTGCAAACTGAGCCATGCTTCTAAGTTTTAAAAATTTAAATGACATTTTAAATGTATTTCGGGCTGGAAACTTCTATTTTGTAAATGCCCAAGGGTCTTACTATATTATTTTCTGGACTATTATAAAGTGACTTAAAATAGTGGTCACAATGATACTGTATGTTATACTTGAAATATTGGTAACAATACTGTATGTTATACTTGAAACAGTGGTAACAATGACACTGTATGTTATACTTGAAACAGTGGTAACAATGACACTGTATGTTATTTCTGAAACAGTGGTAATAATGACACTGTAATATATACTTGGAACAGTGGTAACAATGGCACTGTGTGATATAAATTGGTCAGGTAACAATAGCTCGCCGATCAGGTAACAATGACTGACCAAGATATTGCGCTTGGGCTGTAGGAGCCCCTCTGGAGTCTGTACACACCTCCAGTGAGCGCAGGGTACCCAAATGGATCGGGCTGCGCACCGCAGTGGTCATTTGCATTGCATTCATGCATTCATTCCTGTTTGTACTACGTGACATGATTTTTAGCATTCATATATCATTGGCATACATGCTATTACTTGCCTTGTTGACCAGATACCCTGGTGTTACATGTTAAAGAGTGCTGAGCCCGAGAGGCTAATGTTGTACTTGGTACTGATTTGAGTTGAGCCCGAGGAGCTGATACTGTTCTGAGCGATTGATACTGAGCCCGAGGGGCAAATTTTTAATTATTTCCTGCTTGTTGAAATTATTTTTTGTAACTGTTGAAAAGGCATGTTTTCAAAAGAGATTTTAACTGAGCTTGAGATTTTCTAAAGGGATTTCTCGGTATTACGGTTTTACTATTTTTCAAAAAAGGTTGTACTGTCTATTATAGCATTTTGGAGTGCTCATACGTATTTTCTTATCGCTCAAATATTATCCGCTCTTATTACCATTGAGTTGGAAGTACTCACTTTACTCCCTGCACCTCGTGTGCAGTTGCAGGTACTGTTCACCCGGTAGCGGGTTAGTAGCGGATTGAAGGTATTGCTATCATAGCTAAGCAAGGTGACCGCCGGCGTTCGCGGCACCAAGATTCTTCTTCTTCTTGATTTTCAAATTTTACTCTATGTATTATAGACTTTCAAATGTAATAAAGACCCTCCTAGATGCTCATGACTTGTGACACCCCGGTCGGGTTGAGTTAGGCTATAATGTTGATAATTAATGTTCTTTACGTCGCATTTTTCCATCTATTTATGTTTAGTAAGTGTTAAAGAAACGAATTGGGTTAGTTGGTTGGCCTTGTCTTCACGAGAGGCACCATCACGACCGGGTTTGGAGATTGAGTCGTGACAGTATTTCGGACGAATGTTGTATTTTATTTTCTTGTCAGTAGATGCTCATGCACTTGTGATACCGGATTCTGGGATGGTTTGAAGTATTGTATTAAGTGTTTATCATTTAAATTTGGTTTGAGACTATATTCTTCAAAAATTTTAAATTTGAAGGAAAATCCTATATTTCAAAAGTATTAAAACGAGATTTTGATTAAGTAATTTGGTTGGCTTGCCTGATAGCAGTGTCTGACGCCTTCACAACCCGTAGTAGATTTTGGGTCGTGACATATTTTATACCTACATAGCTGACATTGGGTCAAATTGGTGCAAACGAACATATTTCTTCTTGCTATCCTATGTTTTGTTGGACAACAATATGGCAGATTTAGATTTTTGAACTCAACTCCTCACCACCTATTTTTTCCCCTAGCATATTCCTTTTTTGACAATAATATGCTTCCTTATTTAATCTTCTCTCATTTGCATATGATTCAGATTTATCGCATAAATCCATGTAGGAAAAGAATAACCCAGTTATTCCTATTTATTTTTCTCTAAAGGTATTGGTGTAGAGAGAAGCAATTTTCTTCAAAAGTATTATTAGTTCTCTCTATTGTTCTATTTTTCACAATTGAGCAGTCTTTAGGTAGATGAATGAGAGAGAAAAACAATGATATCTTAAAATTTTGTTGTAATTATTTTTGTACCATACTTCTTTATTTATCATTATAATTTTGAGTTTTGCATCTCAAAGTATTTTACATTGATGTAGTATTTATGTTTAAATTTTATATCTTTATAGGTCAATGGTTTGTGTTATTTCAGCTAATGATTGTGTATCAATATTAATTTTCATCATTACCTTCAGGAATCGTGTCCGGGGCAATGGAATAAAGTGGTTCATGCCCTTAATTATAGAGCATTTCTATGGTTTAAAGTTTCAAGAATACGTTGGTCATTATATGCAAAAAGAAACTTAGAATTTGATTGTTTTTAGACTTCCTCATAAATTCATGTTAGGTAATGGGTCAATACATTATTTGGTATATCGAACATTATGATGTCTTAGAGATTTATATAAATTTTTCAATCAAAATTAGATATTATTATAACAATAGATAGATGATAAACCCGTCGTAGTATTTTGTGATGTCAAATGATTGATTTTTCAAGGTATTATATAAGATGTTTTTATAATCACAATTAATTCTTTATCAATCAAATTTATACTAAGCTTTATTTGTCTTTTGTGAGCAGGGGATTTTGGTATATTTACGACTCATATTAGTAGTTTATTGATCCACCCGACATTTCAAAGAGCAAAAGAGATGCAAAATTGATAAGATATGACATTATTTGTTAACCAAAAATGTTGCTTCTTAAGGTACCGTAAAATATTTGATAATCCATTAAATTTCATATTTCAATATAGGCATGATGGTATGAAAGCGTTTGGGAATATGTTGTACTTTCAAGACGAATATCGATGTCCACAACAAAAGTTCTTATCATGATGGAGCAACCAAAGCGTCAGTATGATACATACACAAAGAATATCGTGTACAAAAAAAATATTAGGTAAGATATCATCTCATTGCATATTTATAAACTATAAGTTCATAATATTACATCCTAACTAACATGATTTTACTGATCATTTTTACAGGTTCAAATGATGGAATCCAATCAATTTGAATTCATATATTATGTTAATATATGGAATAACATTTCTCGATGTTTTAAATTATATCCACATTACATATACATATATTTTAAGTGTTGTTTTAGTAATAATATTTCTCATATTAATTTAATTTAGTATACCTTCATATAAAGAATTGACTACATCATTACGTGTCATTATTAACGTGCAACACACGTACATAAAAACTAGTATATTGTTATAAAAGTATGAATACAATATCGGTTTACAAAAATAACCTTATAGTATTAAGCACAATAACTCATAATAAAAGGACGTAACCGGAATTTTAGATATTAGCAATTCCGTTAGTTTTAGAACATAATACTACACGTTAGGAATTCTATACTTTTAGGAATCCTATTAGTATAATTAATTTCAGATTGTCTAATTCAAATAAAATTGAAGAAGTAAATATCTACCTATTCTTTACTTTGTGGTCTTCGAAAACATGAATGTCATATAGCATAAATAAACAAATAGGAATCTCTGGATTAAAATTTGCACAAATATTTCTTCAAATTTAAAATGGATATTCCAACAAAATAATTAGCACGTAATTGAACCGAAAGATGCTTAAGATCGATTTCAATGAAATAAAATCGACAGCCGATACCCGCTAACTAACTAAATACAATTATACTTATATCATAATATTCATTGATAATTATAGAAATCTCTCTTAGACATTTCACTCATGGTTTGAATATTATAAGTATCTTTCCTAGCTCAATTTCTCTATGTACGTTATTTATTTTAACATAATGAAAAATAAAGTTTCAACACTAAAATTAATATTCCATAATATCACTAATGTAATCTATCAAACAAAGATGAAATAAGTAATTTAGAATAAACATCATAAAGTAAGAAAACTGGCGGAAATAGGAGAACTCAATCTTTTCAAATATATATCTCATCTTTTATGATCGCTTTAAATTTTTATTATAAAGCAACGCAAGAAACAAAAACAAAAGTTGAAATATATGCTATGAAAATTAAGCTTAATTTCCGATTATGAGAGTTACTCATGGAAATGAAAGTAATGAAATTAAAAAGAAATTCCACTGGTGTCACGATTATAATTTTGTCACAACCCAATTCCGGTGGTGATGGCGCCAAAAACAATTGCTAGGAAAGCCTGACCAATTAACACTCATAACCCAATCGAAATCTCATTACCAGTTTATAATATTTAATTTAACAGTTTAACAAGTCTATTAACCAAATAATTTAGATAGAGACAGTATGAAACACTGACATAACCAACATCTCCCAAAGATCTGGGGTCATGAGTCTAGAGCCTCTAAGATGACAAAATAATAAATTCTCAGTAATAGTGATATTCACAAATATAGAATAATAAAGGGATAGGGGAGGAGTCAGGTCCTGTGAACGTCAGGCAGCTACCTCGACAACAAGAAGCTCTAAAAAACCGCAAATAGCTCAACTGTGCTCCCGAGACACTTGAATCTGCACACGTGGTGCAGGGAGTAAAGCGAGTACTTCCAACTCAGTGGTAATAAGAGTAAATAATAACTGAGAGGTAAGAAATCACGTAAGAACACTCCATTATGCTATATGGGACAGTACAACCTTTTTAGGAAAACGGTAAAATCGTGAAAATCCATTAGAAACATCTAGCTCAGTTTAAAATCTCTTTTGAAAATATTCTTTTTCCAACAGTAGACATATGAATGCGATATCAGGTAGTGCAAGTCCGCACAAAAATCAACCCTCGGGTACAACACTCTATTTACAAATAACACCAGGGTATCTGGTACACAATGCAAGAAATAGCACGGATGCCAATGATATGAGAGTGCTAAATATCATACCACGTAGTACAAACAGGAATCAATACGTGAATACAATGTAATGCACATGACCGCTGCGGCGTACAGCCCGATCCATTTGGGTACCCGCACTCACTGTGGGGGTTCAGACTCCAGAGGGGCTCCTACAGCCCAAGCGCAATATCAATATCACACCGCTGCGACGTGCAACCCGATCCATCGTCAGTCCAGAAATGCACATGCAACACTGCTGCGGTGCGCTGCCCGATCTATGCTCAGTCTAGAAATATGCATGTAAGCCAAACAGGCAAAGTCAAGTTTATCATTTTCAATTCCAATTATTGGAAATTATAGATTAAGTGTTTAAAACTTTAGAAATTTATTAATCATTTTGAGACAGTGTTTAACTCAGGACTGATATCAGGAAAACATGCTAAGCATCATGGAAACAGTGATAATAGTCCCTAAGGGAGCCAAATAATCGACACGAAGCCCAAAACATGGCAATCATCCCAAATCATGATAGTATCAAGTAGGTTCCAATCAATCACGCAGTAAAATCAACAACCGGGATGGACCAAGTCACAATCCCCAATGGTGCTCTACCCCAAGCTCATGTCTGGCATGCAAGTCACCACAATACAATACTATGATGTGCAAATCCGGGATTTCAAACCCTTAGGATATCATTTACAAGTATTACTCACCTCGAACCGGTGAAATCTCTAGCTCGCGACGCCTTTTCCCCTCAATTCAGCCTCCACGCGTATCGAATCTAACCAAAATTAGGGCGAATGCATTGCAATATGCTAAGGGAACAATGCCCAATTGAAAACAATCGAAAAATATCAAGAATCTTGAAACTAACAAAACCCGGGACCCGAGCCCGCTTTCTCGAAAAATTACAAAACTCACATTACCAGATTTCTCGTCTCTCCACGAGTCCATACATACCAAGAACTCCCAAATCCGAGCTCAAATGACCTATCAAATCCCAATTTGAAATATTAAAAACTCAAGCCCTAATTTATCAACCATAGGCTTAATTTCCATGAATTTCTAGACCAATTTCATATCATAATCATGTTTTAAGCTCCTAAGGACGTTCAAATGTGGAGGAAAAATGCATAACCCTCACGAATGAAATATAATATAAAACCCTCCTGCCAACAGCGATTTTCGCTTCTGCGGTTGATTACCGCATCGGTGGCTCCTGCTTTTGCGACCAAACGATCGCTTTTGCGGTCTAACTTAACTCACCAGGGACCGCTTCTGCGGTCCAAAACTGCTCATGCGGTCACTGCTTATGCGGATTTCCTTCCGCACCTGTTGTCCATGCCAAGGCCTCCCAGACCGCACCTGCGACCCACACGTCGCATCTGCGGTACCGCCTATGCGGCCCCTTTTCCGCAGATGCAGAAACAACAAAACTTGCAACCCAAAAATCATGCAACAACTCCAAACTCTCCGTTTAACCACCCGAATTAACCCCGAGGCCCCCGGGACCTCAACCAAAAGCACAAACATGATCTATTACCTTATTCAAACTTGCTCAAACCATCCAAACACTATCGTTCACATCAAAATCGTCAAATTTCACCAAATTAAAGCCTAAGTTCTTCAAGAACTTCCGAAATGCATTTTCGATCAAAAACCCAACCAACCGATGTCCGAATGACCTAAAAATTTGCACACACATCCAAAATCACCTAACGGAGCTACTGCAATTCTCGGAATTCCATTCCAACCCTCGGATCAAAATCTCACCTATCAACCGGAATCCGCAAAAATTCAAACTTCGCCAATTCAAGCCTAATTCTACACCGGACCTTCAAATTCAATTCCGATCGCACTCCTAAGTCACAAATAATCCCCCGAAGCTAACTAAATCATCAGAATTCACATCCGAGCCCTCTAACTATATAGTTAACTTCTGGTTGACTTTTCCAAAACAAGTTTCCTTGGAAGAGGCTAAGTGCCTCACTTCCAACTAAAACCAATTCAATTATATCCGATCAACTCAAATACTGATATTGAAACATAGAACAACATAATATGGGGGAAACGAGGCGGTAACTCACGTGACAACGGGCCGGGTCGTCACATCCTCCCCAACTTAAACAAACGCTCGTCCTCGAGCGTACCCAGAGTTGTCCTAGAAGCCAACCAATAGCTAAATGACCTTACTAAGCATATACCCGGGGTGATCCCTCGTCACCCTATCTCTTATAGGTCTAACAACACAACATGGCTGAAATTACACAGTCCATCTAGGCCATAAACCGTAGAACCACATTGCACTTTCCGAATTCATACTCAAAATCAGAACCTCACGTCAATATTCAGAATAAACTCAAACCAGCTATAATAAACCATGCCTGCAACCTCAGGTAAAATCATGCAATATGCCACAAAATCCAACACTCGAAACGATAGTCACTATTCACAGCAACTACCCCCAATACCCGATTACCAATAGGAACCTCTTATTAGCTAAAGTCTTATTCCATCACTATCATATACTACCAACGATAAATAAAACACGCGATAAACAGTAGCCATTCCTCAGGTCACTCATACATGAAGCCACTTCCTTATTGACTAATACCACAACAGATTTTCGGGCCAAATCTCGATATGAACCCTCTAATCAGCTGAAAACACACATGTTCGCATTTATTAATGACTCCAACGATCACCTAGAATTCAACGCACCACTCTGGTGATATGACACCTCATCACAGGCCTAAGCCCCAACTTGCATAATCCATGCACCAATGATGGGCGGTCTGAACATACTCAAATCATGACAAATGACTCAAACGAAAGAGCTATAACTCAAACTCCTTGGTACTATCACAACACAAGGCTGGGACCCTATCCCACATCATAGAAATAAAATACCTGAATCTACCCCGAAGGGTCTAATCTCCACGTAGCCTTGCTACAATGCGCGATCTTATCCAAACACTGTTACACATGAAGTACCTCAAATCGCTATGCTCAAAATAGACAGCCACACACAGATTGATGTCTGAAACCAAGTAATCCCTCATACCCATGGTGAAGCAAGTAATATACACCATTCAATCCTGAAAGGACACAACCGAAGCGCTATTCACCGAGCAACACCCAATACGGACTTTCTTCAGAAACCAAGAAGCATGACATACGAAGTAACATATGGAAAACTATTCTCAACATCACACTGTTGCGGCGTACAACCCGATCCAGATAACATACCCGTGGCAGCGTTTCACCCGATCCACATAAATATCTCATATAGGGAGATGCATATTGAGCCAAATTTCCTCATTACAACAAAATACTGAGTGCATAACAATATCTACATATAGCATTGTAAGCTACAAAACTCAAACACAACTGAGGTCATCCCTCCTCAACTTCCACTATGAATCTCGATAGCACCGCACTATATGTGCCCACAATCCGAAAATCATAACGCCTCATAACACTGAAAATGCAACTCATAGATTTCCCCAGATCACTAACAAGCTCAATAACGATGGATTCAACTTATCCCTCAACAATACATATCGGGGCCAACCAAGCCATCTCAATCTGGGTACGTAGCCACATCGGCCTTCCAACGAACTCAATATCAAGAAGCCTGAAGCTACTCCTTCCCCTTTTTATAACTCCTGCCGGGGCCATATGATGTGGTGCCCGATACCAAATCAATACCGAAATCCACAATCTCGCCCGACGACATGCCCGGCCACAAGGAATGCATCCGAAAAAGTCCCTCAATATCGGAACTGAATCAATGGTTGAAACATCAATACTGACATCCATCAGAAAGATCCAATTAAGGAAAGCAATCCTTCCCAACCGTCCGCTGATCTTTGGAATACCAACCACTCTGCTATAACATAATCTGATGCACCTCGCCACGGAACCGATGGCATTTTTCGACATAGCCCATAGCACATCAGTCTAGAATAACCCACATTGCGACAATCAGTCTACAAATCAGCATCATATACAAAATCTAACATACCAACAAAGAAGGACCCACTCGGGCCTCCAATCCCAATAGCCGTTAACGGTACCAATACACACTATCCACAACCATTACATAGCATGAACATGAGAACTCCCATTCATTCTTCAAAGATATTCTAAAATTCTCCTGTGCCATCAAACACACTCAGATATCAGCAGTCGATCTAGCAAGAAAGTGCCGCAACACTATCGAAGTGCCATCAACTTAATCGCATTGCCCTTTTTTTGAAACATATACCCTTGTCAAATCACTATGATTAGCAACACCGTTTCCTTAGTCATATGAGGATCATTCACCCTAATCCTCTGAAGATTGATTCTTAAATCACCTGCAGCTGCCCGTGCTGCTTAAGAATTTAATAACTTCCCATTCCGAACTAAACCGAACCTTACACACACAAATCCCAATCCTCCACAATATATCGCATATACCATGCCACACTAGGATAACATGAGAAGTTTTATCTCCCTTCCGCGCTGCAGACATCGACGCACTCAACTAGTCAAGAACTTTCATTGATCCCACATAAAAGAAAACTCATTACACACTCCATGCTTTATATACCCATAGGAAATATACTCATCTTCAAACCACGGTAAAACCCAACAAGAACATCTCTGCTAACTCCATTTGTACAAGCTAAACTACCAGGACTGAATCCTTCTATCTAAACCAAGCTGAGGAAGCCGTGAAAACCCAAGAGCGTTCCTGCAAAATGCCTGTAAAAGCCCATTACTTCAAACACATACAAGGAATTAATCATACCTTTACCATACCGATTCGGTCTATTATCAAGCTATTCCATCTATCAAATTTCTCTTTTTATTCATCATCAACTCGATATTCATCCTTGCTGTAGCATCACAATGCCTCAATCCAGGCTCACCATAGGAGATTCGAACATAAGACCACACTGTCTAAGACCCATAGGCCACCAATTACTCTCTCAATGCTTCCCAAAAAAACCACATTCCAGAATACTTTACCTGAGAACTTCATGTGAATCAGAATTCGTTACCATTACTTCCCAGATACTCATACATAGAACCCCATAATTAGCATAAGATACCACAAGTCTCGATCTTTTCCTAATGCAAACACAGTCTTTAGCCACATACACTACCATAGACACCTGATGATTACATGCAAAAATCTCAAACACAATAAAACCATTCTCGAGAGTCATTCACTCCTATTCCAACTGCAATTTACCCGACTTAACGAACAGAACCACTCGTGCCTTATTAGCACTTTGACACCGCAGAACATAATCTCATGCCAATACAACCAACCATCTTCTTTCGCTATACACTAAGCATTCTTTATCAGCAACAGTTCAAGACATCCTATTAGTTTCACACATCTACGAAGCGTCGTATAACCTTTATCAAAACTTTGCTCCACTCGTGCCATCTTCGGCTCATTTTCTACAACCAGGACTGATCTGCTAGTATACCTCAAAATGGAAACAACATAGCACATAACCATGCGATTGGCTAATCAACAGCCACCTCCCCAACTTGGCTCGAAGCCATCTATCAGGACACATTTAATAACCCATAATACTTTTACTCTAATGATGCCACAATATTATAGTGAGATTAAACTCAAATCATCTACTAGTTTATGAAAACACAGATCCTCGGATACTGAAATCCTCTACAAACCTCGCATTCTTCCCCACATTAGCGGAATCCACTCTCTGAAGCGACCCAAATTTTCCAATTACAACACGTACTCTTCAATTACACATGAGATCTTCTAACAGTATACATGAGAATCGTACCCCTTAAGAACACTCCGCAGGAGATATCCCACCTGTTTCGCCTCAATTTAGTATTTCAGCACACATTCGACCATCATATACATAACACATCCATTAAGTCTTCCTCATTCTAAACTCATATCGCCACACGTAATATACTTCACTTCCCATCTAGGAGACACAAAAGTATTCTTCACGCGCCCATAACTCGGGCCACACATCGAATCACAATAGGAATCGAACATTAACAGTTCACCTAGTATCCACTAGACTTCTTCGTTACTACCGAGTCACATTAATACATCTCGCAGCACTAACATACTCATCACATGAATACGAAACCGCCATTCTGGCTAATAGCGACAATAACGAACATATAAGTTCAAAACTCTTGCTCACACGATCAGCACCTCGATGCTCAAGCCATAGGAAAGATCCGGCCTCAAGTGCTCCAGACTGGCCCAACATCAAACTCAGGGGATCACGTCTTGCCCCTCGATCGGGGAATCACAAGCCATTAGGGCAGTTATAATACCGAGCGCTCATACGCGCATACAAATATATGGAAGGAATTTCAAGATTTCTATCTCAAGCTGAATCAAGTACGCACGATAAGAATTTCAAGAAAGTGAAGTTTTCCTAAAGGTTCTGCAGCCTCTTGAGGATAAATACAGATATCTCCGTACCGATCCGTGAGACTCTACTAACCAGCTCATGACTCATGAGGCCTAGTAACCTAGGCTCAGATACCAACTTGTCACAACCCCAATCCCGGTCATGATGGCGCCCAACACAATTGCAAGGCAAGCCCGACCAATTAACACTCAAAACCCAATCGAAATCCCATTACCAGTTCATAGCATTTAATGTAACAATGTAACAAGTCTATTAACCAAATAATTTAGATAGAGACAGCATGAAACACTAACATAACCAACATCTACCAAAGACCTGAGGTCATGAGTCTAAAGCCTCTAAGACGACAAAATAATAAATCCTCAGTAATACTAATGTTCACAAATACAGAATAATAAAGGGATAGGGGAGGAGTCGGGTCCTACGAACGTCAGGCAGCTACCTCGACAACTCCTGAGAAGCTCTGAAAAACAGCAAATAGCTTAACTGTGCTCCCGAGACACCTGAATCTGCACACGTGGTGCATGGAGTAAAGTGAGTACTTCCAACTCAGTGGTAATAAAAGTAAATAATAACTGAGCGATAAGAAATCACGTAAGAACACTCCATCATGCTATATGGGATAGTACAACCTTTTTAGGGAAACAGTAAAACTGTGAAAATCCTTTAGAAACATCTAACTCAGTTTAAAATCTCTTTTGAAAATATTCTTTTTCCAACAGTAGGCATATGGATGCGATATTAGATAGTGCAAGTCCGCACACACGTTAGCCCCTCGGGCACAACACTCTATTTACAAATAACACCAGGGTATCTGGTACACAGTGCAAGAAATAGCATGGATGCCAATGATATGAGAATGCTAAATGTCATGCCACGTAGTACAAACAGGAATCAGTGTGTGAATGCAATGCAGTGCACATGACCAATGCGGCGTACAGCCCGATCCATTTGGGTACCCGCACTCACTGTGTGGGTTCAAACTCCGGATGGGCTCCTACAACCCATGCACAATATCAATATCACACTGCTGCGGCGTGCAACCCGATCCATCCTCAGTCCAGAAATGCAAATGCAACACTGTTGTAGTGCGCGACCTGATCTATGCTCAGTCTAGAAATATGCATGTAAGCCAAACATGCACAGTCAAGTTTATCATTTTCAGTTCCAATTATTGGGAATTATAGATTAAGTGTTTAAAACTTTAGAAATTTACTAATCATTTTGAGAGAGTGTTTAACTCAGGACTGATATCACGAAAATGCTAAGCCTCATGGAAACAGTGATAATAGTCCCCAAGGGATCCAAATAATCGGCACGAAGACCAAAACATGGCAATCAGCCCAAATCATAGTATCAAGTAGGTTCCAGTCAATCACATAGTAAAATCAACAATCGGGACTGACCAAGTCACAATCCCCAACGGTGCTCTATCCCACGCTCATGCCTGGCATGCAAGTCACCGCAATACAGCACTATGATGTGCAAATCCGGGGTTTCAAACCCTCAGGATATCATTTACAAGTATTACTCACCTCTAACTGGTGAAATATCTAGCTCGCGACGACTTTGCCCCCCAATTCGGCCTCCACGTGTGTCGAATCTAACCAAAATCAGACGAATGCATTACAATATGCTAAGGGAACAATATCCAATCGAAAAAAATCAAAAAATATCAAGAATCTTGAAACTAACAAAACCCGAGCCCCGGGCCCGCTTTCTCAAAAAATTACAAAACTCACATTACCGGATTCCTCATCTCGCCACGAGTCCATACATACCAAGAACTCCCAAATCCAAGCTCAAATGACCTATCAAATCCCAATTTGAAATATTAAAAACTCAAGCCCTAATTTATCAACCTTAGGCTTAATTTCCATGAATTTCTGGACCAATTTCATAACATAATCATGTTTTAAGACCTAGATTCTTACCTCAAGTTGATTCCTCTTGAATCCCTCTGAAATTCCCGTCCAAAAGCTCCCAAGGATGTTCAAAAATGGAGGAAAAATGCATAACCCTCGCGGATGAAATATAATATAAAACCCTCCTACCAACAGTGATTTTCGCTTCTGCGGTCGGATTACCGCACTGGCGGCTCCCGCTTTTGCTGTCTAACTTAACTCACCAGGGACCGCTTCTGCGGTCCAAAACCGCTCATGCGGCCACCGCTTATGTGGATTTCCTTCCGCACCTGCGGTCCATGCCAAGGCCTCCCAGATCGCACCTGCAACCCACACGTTGCATCTGCGGTACTGCCTATGCGGCCCCTTTTCCGTAGATGCGGAAACAACAGAACCTGCAACCCAAAAATCATGCAAGAACTCCAAACTCTCCGTTTAACCACCCGAATTAACCCCGAGGCCCCCGGGACCTCAACGAAAAGCACAAACACGATCTATTACCTTATTCAAACTTGCTCGAACAATCAAAACACTGTCGTTAACATCAAAATCGTCAAATTTCACCAAATCAAAGCCTAAGTTCTTCAAGAACTTCCGAAATGCATTTTCGATCAAAAATCCAACCAAATGATGTCCGAATGACCTGAAAATTTGCGCGCATATCCAAAATCCGCTAACGGAGCTATTGCAACTCTCGGAGTTCCATTCCAACCCTCGAATCAAAATCTCACCTATCAAACGGAATCCTCCAAAATTCAAACTTCGCCAATTCAAGCCTAATTCTACAACGGACCTCCAAATTCAATTCCGATCGCACTTCTAAGTCACAAATCATCCCCCGAAGCTAACCAAATCACCGGATTTCACATCTGAGCCCTCTAACTATATATTCAACTTTCGATTGACTTTTCCAAAACAAGCTTCCTTTTAAGAGACTAAGTGCCTCATTTTCAACTAAAACCAATTCAATTATATCCGATCAACTGAAATACTGATATTGAAATATAGAACAACATAATATGGGGGAAACGGGGCAATAACTCACGTGACAACGGGCCGGGTTGTCAAAAATTTATGAATAGTTTTAGAGCTCTCCCTCTAGGTTTCGTTTTATGACGCTGAATTCCTTTGTTGTAAAAGCATGAATACAATGTCTGTTTACAAAAATAACCTTATAAAATTAAATAAAACAACTCATAATAAAATGACATAACCGGAACTCTACAAATTAGCCATATAATCTTATTAATTTTAGGACATAATACTATATGTTAGGAATCCTACATGATTACCTTTAGGAATCCTATCAGTATAATTGCTTTTCGACTGTCTAATTCATAAAAAAATGAACAAGTAAATATCTTTAGTCATGTAATCTTATTACTTTTGGGATATACCTCATAAAAATTTATATTACAAATTTAATTTGCAAACGTATTAAAATGTCATATTACTAATTTAATTTGAGAATGTATTATATTGTCGAAATCTGTTTAGAAAAAAAGATAGTGTATATGTCATGACCCCAAACCTGGTCATGATGGCGCCCAACACAACTGCTAGGCAAGCCCGACCAATTTCACTCTCAACCCGAGCATAAAGCTCAAAATCATTTGTTTGAAAATCATTAACAACATTTAAACTAGAAGCATAACTGAATGATAGAAATAAATCCCAAAATCAACAATACTGAACCACCTCCCAAAGATCTGGGGGTCATGAGTCAAGAGCTTCTACCAGAATAGCAAAGTATACTGTAAAACAACATAGTCTGGAGTACGCGGAAAAAAAATCAAATAACAGGAAATAGGAGAGAAGTCGGGTCCTACGGACGTGAGGCAACTACCTCGACAACTCCGTGTAAAAGCCCTGAAGATCAGCAATAAGCTCAGATAGCTCCTGGAGTACCTGAATCTGCACACAAGGTGCAGGGAGTAAAGTGAGTACTTCCAAATCAGGGGTAATAGACATATATAATGTCTGACAGTAAGAAATCCCAAAATATAGCACAAAGTAAAGCTAAGAACAGTACTCCTACACGTTTAACAGTGTAACAACAGCTAACAGAAACAGTCAAAGCAGATAAATATATCAATGCATGAATGCAATGCACATNACACGTTCAACAGTGTAACAACAGTAAACAGAAACAGTTAAAGCAAATAAATATATATATGCATGAATGCAATGCACATGACCGCTACGGCGCATAGCCCGATCCATGAGTACCTGGCGCTCACTGTGGGGGGTTCAGACTCCAAAGGGGCTCCTACAGCCCAAGCACAATATAATATCACACCCGCTGCGGCACGCAGCCCGATCCATGAAAAATCATGAATGCACAATCATACTTACCATTTATAGTTTCAATTATCAAAATTTTACTTAGGTGTTTAAAATCTCAGGATTTGCAATTCATATTTAGACAGTGTTTAACGATCCTCACGAGATCCAAATAACCAGCACACGGCCCAAATATATCCATAACCATCCAAGTAGGAGGTTAGCCAGCTAATTCATAGCTAACAACATAATACAACATCACTCGGGCGAGCTAAGCCATAGTCCCCGATCACATTCGACCCCGCACTTGCCGTAGAGTACGTGTCTCGCCTCAATATAGCGTCACAGTGTGATATACCGGGGTTTCAAACTCTCAGGTCATCATCTACATCTATTACTCACCTCGAACTGGCTCAAAAACTAGTCCGCAATGCCTTTCCCTCGAGAATCGACCTCTACAGGTGCTAAATCTGATAAAAAAAATAGGAATACATCAAAATAGGCCAATAGAACATAACCCAATCGAAATAACTCGAAAAACACCCAAAAACACGAAGTTGCCAAAACCCGAGCCCCGGGTCCGCTTCTCAAAAAATTATGAAATTTACATTTTCCGAATCCTCGTCTCGCCACGAGTCCACACATATAAAATTTATCAAAATCGGAGTCCAATAGCCCCTTCAAATTCCAAATTTTCAAAACCCAAAACCAAGCCCTAACTTCTCCAATTTACACCCCAATTTCTGTGATTTAGATGAAGATTCTAGGATAAAATCACGTAATTAGTCCATAAAACTTACCTCTAATCGAAAACTAGGTGAAAATCTCTTAATCCCTCGTCCATTAGCTTCAAAACTTGCCCAACAATGGTGAAATTATGAAACCCTCGCGTCTGAAATTTCATTTAACTGATTCTGTCCGACATTTAATTACACTATGTGATCGCATTAACAGACCTACGATCGCATAGAACAAATTTTTCACCCCTCTAACATCGCTTATGCGATCGCACTCAATACTCTGCGATCGCATAGAACAAACTCCTCACCTGGGACCCCTGGCCAACTACCCTATGCGAACGCATAGACTACTCTGCGATCGCATACACCTGACCGTGATCGCATAGAAAAAAAATAGAGCCTTCCCAAAACCTCTTATGCGATTGCAACACACCCCCTGCGATCACATTGAACAATTACCCTGCAACACATGACAGTAAAATCTGATCTGTTTTTCATCACAAAATGGTCCGTTTGACCCCCGGAATCACCCCCGAGGCCCCCGGGACCTCAACCAAAACCACCAACCTACTCCAAGTCACGATACGAACTTGTTCCAATCATAAAGACACATCATTAAACACAAAAATCATCAAATCAAGGCGGATTCAAGCCTAAGTTTCAACTAAAACCTCCGAAACCTATATTTCATCAAAAACCCGACCAAATGATGTCCGAATGACCTGAAAATTTGCAGACATATCCAAAATCACCTAAAGAAGCTACTGAAATTCTCGGACTTCCATTCCGACTCCCGGATCAAAATCTCACCTATCCACCGGATTCCGCCAAAAATTGCAACTTCGCCAATTCAAGCCTATTTCTACACCGGACCTCCAAATTCAATTCTAATAGCTTTCCTAAGTCACAAATTACATCCCGAAGCTAACCAAACAACCGGAATTCACATCTGAGCCCTCTAACCACATAGTCAACTTCAGGTTGACTTTTCTGAAACAAGCTTCATTCTAAGAGGCTATATGCCTTATTTTCAACCAGATTCAATCCAAATTCGCTCGATAGACTCTAATACTGATATAGAAACATGAAACAACATAATAAGGTGGAAACAGGGTGGTAACTCACATGACGACGGGCTGGGTCATCACAGTATATTATTACAAGCATAAATACAATATTAATATACCTAATTATCCCTAAAATATTAAACGGAAGAACTCATCTGTGAAGGACATTACTGCAATTACCTATTTTTGGACTACAATACATTCTATGCTAATTTTTAATATTTAAGAGTTTAAAATAAATTAAATTTTGTCTATTAAATTCTTATTAAAGATATGTAGGAATAATTAAGAAAATCAATTTCATAATAATCTTCTGTATTGGCAATACATTTCCACTTCATAATGTCCAATACCAAAATAAAATAAAAGTAATATTAAATGGACTGCATAAGGAGTTGAAATTTAGAGAAAAAATCCCATGATAACATATTTTTATATTATGTTTGAATTATTTTTCTACTCAAATCATATTTATTATCAATTTTTTGTGTAATATTAAAAAATAATCAATTATTAAACAACAACTAAGAAAATATTAAAGAATATAAATGTATGAAAAAGAGAAAAAAATAGTTGGTAAGAGTCATTTTCACTAATGATTCTACAAACAAAAAGATCTAAAAGAAAAATGTCATATCACTCTTTTACTCATTGAAAATAATATTTTTTGGTAGATAAAAGCATAATTAAGATTAAATATTCAAAATAAGAGATGAACTAAAATAAGATCTACATAGAATAAATTATTTTATGTTAAAATCAAATAATTAAATCTTTTAATGAATTATTTATCAAGAGAATCCAATTCAATTATTTTTTAAATTCATCCTATGAGTAAAATTCTTAATTATTTAAGTTTTTAAAAAAAATCTTAATGTCACGACCCAAAATCCACTAAGGGTCGTGATGGCGCTGGACACTGCTGTCAGGCAAGCCAACGTAAATTATTTGATGAAGTTCTCATTTTTAACAATCTTGAAAGCGAAGATTTTCCTTCAATTTTTCATAAAATAAAAAGATAACTGTTTCGATTCAAATTAAATAATAAGCAATTAGTACAAAATATTTCAAAACCATCCCAGAACCCGGTGTCACAAGTGCATGAGCATCTACTATAAGGGAATAAAATATAACATCCGTCCGGAATACAATAGACATGAAATAAATACAATATACTGGAAGGGACTATACTTGTTGTGGACCACCTCCAATAATGCCACTCACCTAGTCCCAGAATCATTCGTGCTGCTGCGCCTAGTAGACCGCTAGAGTTACATATACCCGTGCAACAAAAATATACAAAAGTGTAGTATGAGTACGAAAACAATGTGTACGCACTGAGTATCCCATCTAATCTCGAAGAAGTAGAGATGAGATGGTCAACTTCGATACTTACTAGTGGTCCAATAATAATATGGTGAAGATGTGAGGATAACATGGATTTATCTAGCAATTATAACTCATAAATCAAGAAAACAGGTAACACCTTCTCAAATAACAATGAAATTCCAAGATTTACTTTTCGTTATCTTTATAGTTTATAGTGGCCATAAAAAGGCAATATCAACTTCAATAAGTTTCAGGATAAGCAATGTAAGCATGCACATATTATGCCGTGGCGACGGCCCTATCCAATAGAAATAAACTGTGCACTTGCCGAGGGTCGACAGCGCGCCTATAGATGCATCTATTTAATCTACCGAGGCGTTCGGCCCGTTCCAGAATCAAACACACATAGACGGTCAATAAAGTAGTCAACAAGGAACAATTATCCATATAAAATCCAATTCTCTTTTAAACATTTTTGAAAATGAAGTTTGATCTTTTGTGGAAATTCATTTACTAACTCGTGGTGATTTAAGCAATTCAAATGTTGATAAGTTTACAATTAATCCATGTATCGCATGTTTTTGGGTCCTAGACTACCCCGACAATAGCATAATAGTAGATATGCATGGACTCTCATCATCTCGTGCGTACGTAGCCCCCACAAATAGGAGCACCTAACCAATTAACTCACCTATGGGGACAATTCCCTCTTACAAGGTTAAAAAGGAGACTCACCTCGCTCCGAAGATCCATAACCAGCATTCCACGCCCTTCCGAAGATTCGAATCGATGCATAACGCTGCAGAACTAGACAATAATTATATAAATCCATTAATATATGCTAAGGTACTCATTATAATCCAATTTATAACAATTCCTAACCCCGATCGAAAAGTTGACAAAAACAGCCACGGGCCCACGTGCCCCGAAATCCAAAATTTTCTGATGATAAAGTTTACCCATGAACTCACGAATTCAGATATATAATTTTATCCTAATTCCATACCCAAAATCATGTTCAAAATCTAAGAATACTAATTTTCTAGATTTTCTTCAAAATTCCAAAATTTCTACCAATTTACATGATTTTCCATATTAAAATCTAGATATAATTCAAGTAATTAACTTGCAATAGGTGGGAATCACTTACCTTGACATAGATGATGAAAATGGAGCTCCAAAATCGCTCCTAGTTCGATTCCCATGGAAAAAATGAGATGAAATAAGACAAACCCATTTCTTTACACTTATATACTGCCCAGATGAGTCTTCTTCGCGTTCGCGAGACACCGCCGTGTACACGAGACACCCGCCGCATTCGCGAAGAAGAAAATTCCAAAAAATCGTTTTTCATACTCTTCTCAGACAGCCTCTCGTATAATGAACATAACTATTTGTATTATAACTCCAAATTACAAATGGTTTAATAATTTGGAAAGTAGAAACCAGGATCTACAACTTTTATGTTTTGGTCATCTCCCAATTAATTTATAGATTTTGAGACATAAGCTTCCAAATTCATCCCCGTGCAATACAAATTGTTTCATTATCCTTACGGACAGCCTATAGTGTACTAGACATAAATTTTGGTGTACAAATACAAATTCCAAATGGTTTAAATTTTTAAAAACTAGATACAAAGGGCTACAACTTTTATTTGTAGATCATCTCCAAATTCCTTATAGATTGTGAGATATGAGCCTCCGAAGTCAGACCTCTGCAGCAGAGATTTCATTCTACGTGAACGCGAAAACCTCCTCGCGAACACAAAGAACAGAGTCCCTGAGGCCAAATCCTTCTTCGCTAACACGAAGTACAATACCAGATATCAGCATCAGTTATTTCAAAACAGCCCGAAATTATCCGAAATCACCCCAAAACACACCCGAGGCCCCCGAGGCTCCGTCTAATCACACAAACCAGTCCTATAACATAACACGGACCTTCTCGAGGCCTCAAATCACATCAAATAATTTCAAAATCATAAATTGCACCCCAATTCAAGCTTAATGAACTTTAGAACTTCAAATTTGTACATTGGATGTCGAAACCTATCAAAGCACGTCCAACTGATCTCAAATTGTGCACACAGGTTACATTCGACATTACGGACCTACTACAACTTTCAGAATTGGATGCTGACCCGATATCAAAAAGTCCATTTCTGATCAAACTCCTCAAAAACCGTCAAATTTCTATCATTAGCCAAATGATTTCAAAATGACCCACGGACCTCCGAATTCAATTCTGATCATGCTTCAAACTCTAGAATTACCATACAGAGCTATTCCCAAACTCATAATCCCAAACAGACATTGATAACACTGAAGTGCACTTCAAGCCAAACTTATGAAATTTCTTCCAAAATGCTAACTTCCACAATAGGCGCCAAAACATTATCAGGTCATCCAAAACCTGAACCGGGCATACGCCAAAGTCCGAAATCATCATACAAACCTGCTGGAGCCTTCAGATCCCAATTCTGAGGTCGTTTACTCAAAATTCCAACACTAATTAATTCTTCCAACTTTAAGCTTCCGAAATGAGAATTCTCTTTCCAAATCAACTCCGGACTTCCCAAAATTCAATTCCGACAATGCGTACAAGTCATAATGCCTGAAATGAAGCTGCTCTTGGCCTCAAACTACTGAACGACACACTAGAGCTCAAAACAACCGGTCTGGTCATTACACTTAAGATACATAAAGTTATTCATAAAAAAATGTCAGAACACAAAGTAAAAATGTTAGTATATTATTAAAAATCAAAATATTATACAGGTGTATGAGGAAGCACAATTAAAGATAAATTCTAAACAAGAACAAATCATCAAGACTATTGTAACGACCCGACTGATCGTTTTGAGTACTAGCACTCTGTTAGCAGTCAGAGGACATAAACAACTTCATATCAGGTATTATGACTTGTACGCATGGTCGGAATCAAATTTTGGGAAGTCTAGAGTTTATTTGGGAAGAGAATTCTTATTTTGGAAGCTTAAAGTTGAAAGAATAAAGTAGTATTGGAATTTTGAGTAAATGACCTTGGAATCGGGATTTGAAGGTTCCAGCTGGTTCGTATGATGATTTCGGACTTGGGCGTATGCCCGATGTGGTTTTGGGTAACCAGAGAGTGTTTTGGCGCCAATTGTGGAAGTTAGAAGTTTGGAAGAAATTTTTTAAGTTTGGCCTGAAGTGCATTTCAGTGTTATCAATGCTCGTTTTGAATTCCGAGATTGGGAGTATCTCCGAATAGTAATTCTTAAGTTAGGAGCGCGATTGGAAGTGAATTCGAAGGTCTGTAGGTCATTTTGAAGACATTTGGCTAAAGATAGAAATTTGAAGGATTTTGATACGTTTAACCGGAAGTGGACTTTTTGATATCGGGGTCGGATTCCAATTCTGGAAGTTGGAGTAGGTCCGTAATATCAAATATGACTTGTGTGCAAAATTTGAGGTCAATCGGACATGATTTGATAGGTTTAAACATCGGAAATAGAAGTTGGAAAGTTCAAAGTTCATAAAGCTTGAATTGGGGTGTAATTCATGATTTTAGCATTGCTTGTTATGATTTGAGGCCTCGGGCAAGTCCGTAATGTGTTTAGGGATTGGTTGGTAGTTTTAGTTGGGGGCCTCGGGTGGATTACGGATGGCTAACAGATATAAAAATGGAATTTGGGAAGGCTTGAGGTTGCTGCTTCTATCATAACCGCATCTGCAGTTCTTGGACCACAGAAGCGGGACCGCAGATGCGGCCAAAATCTCGCATAAGCGGTAGGGTGCCAGGCCTAAGAAAACTGTAGAAGCAGCCCAGGGACCGCAGAAGCGGTTCCTCTTAAGCGTCCCCCACACCAAAGAAGCAGTCAGCTACCTCTTGCCCAAAGCCTCAGAAGTGGCCAAAAACCGCAGAAGCGACATCCGCTGAAGCAAAAAATGCACCACAAAAATGGAAGTACCTGGAGGCAGCAAGGTTGTTTTAAATCGTGGGTTGAGTTTATTTCTCTCATTTTTCTTGGCTTGGGGTGATTTTGGGGAGCTTCAAGAGGGGATTTTCATCATTTAATGATTGAGGTAAGTTATCCCCACCTATTGTGGGTTAAGTACATCAATTTTGTAAGGATTTGGGCATGAAAATTTATGTAAAAATTGAGGTTTTGGTAGAAACCCTAGAAAATTATATTCTTGGAATTAACCACATTTTAGAGTATGGAATTAGGTGAAAATCATATATTTGAGTAAGTGAATTCATGGGTAATCTTTATCTTCGAAAAATTTCGGATTCCGGGCATGTGTGCCCGAGGGCGTTTTGGTCAACTTTTCAATCGGAGTTGGAAATTGTTATAAATTAGATTGTAAATATTAATTAAGCATATATTAATGGATTTGCATGATCGTTGGCTAGTTTTGGAGCATGTGCATCAAGTCGAGTGTTCGGAAGGATGTGGAATGTCGGTTATGAGTCATCGGAGCGAGGTGAGTCTCTTTTGTAATCTTGTAAAAGGGAATTTACCCCATAGGTGAGTTAAATTGGTTATGTGCTCCTATTTGTAGTGCTACGTACACATGAGGCGACGAGTGTCCGTGCATAGCTACTATGTGCTATCGTCTGGGTAATCTAGGACCCAAAAGCATGTTATACTTGGTTTAATTGTGAACCCATTGATGGTAATGCATAAATCACATTAAATTAGTAAATGAATTTCAAAAGGATTAACCTTCATTTATAAAAAAATATTTGTTAAAGGAGAATTGGTTTTATCTGAATAAATGTCCCCCGATAGTCCCTAATTGATTGATTGAGCATGTATTCCTTATGTGTACCTGCGTCGCATGCATGATTCGCGAGCAGGGAATGCGTTTACGTTTGGAACAGGCCCAATGTCTCGGCAGATTAAATAGATGCATCTATGGTACGGGCCGTTCGACCATCAGCAATGCACAGTTTACATTTCTGTTGGAGCGGGTCGTCGCCTCGGCATGATTTGTGCATGTTAGTGCTGCTGCCTTGTACTTAATTAAGTTATTATTTCCTTTTCAATCAAGTAGTCAACAAGGAACAATTATCCATATAAAATCCAATTCTCTTTTAAACATTTTTGAAAATGAATTTTAATATTTTGTGGAAATTCATTTACTAACTCGAGGTGATTTAAGCAATTCAACTATCGATAAGTTTACAATTAATCCAAGTATTGCATGTTTTTGGGTCCTAGACTACCCTGACAATAGCATAATAGTAGCTACGCATGGACTCTCATCATCTCGTGCATACGTATCCCCCACAAATAGGAGCACCTAACCAATTAACTCACCTATGGGGATAATTCCCTCTTACAAGGTTAAAAAGGAGACTCACCTCGCTCCAAATATCCATAACCAGCATTCCACGCCCTTCTGAAGATTCGAATCGATGCACAACGCTTCAAAACTAGCCAATAATTATGTAAATCCATTAATATATGCTAAGGTACTCATTATAATCCAATTTATAACAATTCCTAACCCCGATCGAAAAGTTGACAAAAATGCCCACGGGCCCACGTGCTCCGAAATTCAAAATTTTCTGAAGATAAAGTTTACCCATGAACTCACGAACTCAAATATACAATTTTATCCTAATTCCATACCCAAAATCATGTTCAAAATCTAAGAATACTAAATTTCTAGATTTCTTCAAAATTCCAAAATTTCTACCAATTTACATGATTTTTCATATTAAAATCTAGATATAATTCAAGTAATTAACTTGCAATAGGTGGGAATCACTTACCTTGACATAGATGATGAAAATGGAGCTCCAAAATCGCTCCTAGTTCGATTCCCATGGAGAAAATGATATGAAATAAGACAACCCCATTTCTTTACACTTATACACTGCCCAGACGAGTCTTCTTCGCGTTCGCGAGACACCCGCCGTGTTCGCGAAGAAGAAAATTCCCAAAAATCGTTTTTCATATTCTTCTCAAACAACCTCTAGTATAATGACCATAACTATTTGTACATAACTCCAAATTACTAATGGTTTAATATTTTGGAAAGTAGAAACTAGGATCTACAACTTTTATGATTTGGTAATCTCCTAATTACCTTATAGATTTTAAGACATAAGCTACCAAATTTATCCCCGTGCAATACAAATAATTTCTTTATCCTTACAGACAACCTATAGTGTACCAGACATAACTTTTGGTGTACAAATACAAATTCCAAATGGATTAAATTTTTAAAAACTAGATACAAAGGGCTACAACTTTTATTTGTAGATCATCTCCAAATTCCTTATAGATTGTGAGATATGAGCCTCCGAAGTCAGACCTGTGCAGTAGAGATTTCCTTCTACGTGAACGCGAAAACCTCCTCGCGAACACTAAGAACAGAGTCCCTAAGGCCAAATACTTCTTCGCTAACGCGAAGAACAATACCAGATACCAGCATCAGCTATTTCAAAACAGCCCGAAATGATCCAAAATCACCCCAAAATACACCCGAGACCCCCAAGGCTCCGTACGATCACACAAACCAGTGCCATAAAATAACATGGACCTGGTCGAGGCCTCAAATTGCATCAAATAATATCAAAATCATAAAATGCACCCCAATTCAAGCTTAATGAACTTTAGAGCTTCAAATTTGTACATTGGATGTCGAAACCTATCAAAGCACGTCCGATTGATCTCAAATTTTGCACACAAGTTACGTTCAACATTACAAACCTACTATAACTTTCGGAATTGGATGCTGACCCGAATATCAAAAAATACACTTCCGGTCAAACTCTTCAAAAACTATCAAATTTCTATCTTTAGCCAAATGATTTCAAAATGACCCATGGACCTCTGAATTCAATTCCGATCGCACTTCCAGCTCTAGAATTACCGTATAGAGCTATTCCCAAACTCAGAATTCCAAATGGACATTGGTAACACTGAAATGCACTTCAAGCCAAACTTATGAAATTTCTTCCAAAATTCTAACTTCCACAATAGGTTCCAAAACATTTTCAGGTAATCCAAAACCTGAACCTGGCATATGCCCAAGTCCGAAATCATCATACAAACCTGCTGGAGCCTTCAGATCCCGATTCTGAGGTCGTTTACTCAAAATTCCAATACTAGTTAATTCTTCCAACTTTAAGCTTCCGAAATGAGAATTCTCTTTCCAAATCAAATTCGGACTTCCCAAAATTCAATTCCGACAATGCGTACAAGTCATAATGCCTGAAATGAAGCTACTCTTGGACTCAAACTGCCAAACGACGCACTAGAGCTCAAAATGACCGGTCTAGTCGTTACACTTAAGATACATAAATTTATTCATTAAAAAAGTGTCAGAACACAAAGTAAAAGTGTAAGTCTATTATTAAGAATCAAAATATTATACAGGTGTATGAGGAAGCACAATTAAAGCTAAATTCTAAACAAGAACTAATCCTAAGACTATTGTAATGACCCGACTGGTCGTTTTGAGTACTAGCACTCCGTTCAATAGTCAGAGGCCATGAACAACTTCATTTCAGGTATTATGACTTGTACGCGTGGCCGGAATCGAATTTCGGGAAGTCTAGAGTTGATTTGGGAAGAGAATTCTTATTTTAGAAGCTTAAAGTTGAAAGAATAAAGTAGGATTGGAAATTTGAGTAAACGACCGCGGAATCGGGATTCGAAGGTTCCAGCAGGTTCGTATGATGATTTCGAACTTGGGCGTATACCCGGATGGGGTTTTGGGTAACCCGGGAGTGTTTTGGCGCCTATTGTGGAAATTAGAAGTTTGGGAGAAATTTCTAAAGTTTTGCTTGAGGTGCATTTTAGTGTTATCAATGCCCGTTTAGAATTCCGAGACTGGTAGTATCTCCTTATAGTGATTCTGGAGTTGGGAGCAGGATCAGAAGTGAATTCGGAGGTCCGTAGGTCATTTTGAAGCCATTTGGCTAAAGATAGAATTTGAAGGATTTTGAGAAGTTTAACCGGAAGTGAACTTTTTGATATCGGGGTCGGAATCCAATTCTGGAAGTTGGAGTAGGTCCGTAATGTCAAATATGACTTGTGTGCAAAATTTGAGGTCAATCGGACATGATTTGATAGGTTTGAACATCAGAAATAGAAGTTGGAATGTTCAAACTTCATAAATCTTGAATCGAGGTGTAATTCATGGTTTAAGCGTTGCTTGTTATGATTTGAGGCCTCGAGCAAGTCCGTAATATGTTTTGGGATTGGTTGGTAGTTTTGGTTGGGGTTTCGGGGGCCTCGGGTGGATTCCGGGTGGCTAACAGATATAAAAAAGCAATTTGGGAAGGCTTGAGGTTGCTGCTTCTGTCATAACCGCATATGCAGTTCTTGGACCACAGAAGCGGGACCGCAGATACGGCTCAAATGTCGCCAAAAGAGTAAGGTGACAGGCCTAAGGAAACTGCAGAAGCGGCCCAGGGACCGCAGAAATGGTTCCTCTTAAGCGTCCCCAACACCACAGAAGCAGTCAGCAACCTCTTGCCCAAAGCCGCAGAAGCGGCCAAAAACCGCATAAGCGATATCCGTAGAAGCGAAAAATGCACCGCAAAAGTGGAAGTAACTGGAGGCAGCAAGGTTGTTTTAAATCGTGGGTTGATTTCATTTCTCTCATATTTCATGGCTTGGGGTGATTTTGGGGAGCTTCAAGAGGGGATTTTCATCATTTAATGATTGAGGTAAGTTATCCCCACCTATTTTAAGTTAAATACATCAATTTTGTAAGGATTTGGGCATGAACATTTGTATAAAAATTGAGGTTTTGGTAGAAAACCTGGAAAAATATATTCTTGGAATTTAGCCATGATTTTGAGTATGGAACTAGGTGAAAATCATATATTTGAGTTAGTGAATTCATGGGTAATCTTTATCTTCGAAAAATTTCGGATTCCGGGCATGTGTGCCCGAGGGCGTTTTTGTCAACTTTTCAATCGGAGTTGGGAATTGCTATAAATTAGATTATAATGAATAATTGAGCATATATTAATGGATTTGCGCGACCGTTGGCTTGTTTTGGAGCATGGTGCATCAAGTCGAGTGTTCGTAAGGACGTAGAATGTCAGTTATTATTCTTTGCAGCGAAGTGAGTCTCCTTTGTAATCTTGTGAGGGGGAATTTACCCCATAGGTGAGTTAAATTGGTTATGTTCTCCTATTTGTATGGCTACGTACACATGAGGCGACGAGTGTCCGTGCGTAGCTACTATATGCTATCGTCTGGGTAGTATATGACCCAAAAGCATGTTACACTTGGTTTAATTATGAACCCATTGATGGTTTGAAATGCTTAAATCACATTAAATTAGTAAATGAATTTCAAAAGGATTAACCTTCATTTCTTAAAAAATATTTGTTAAAGGATAATTGGTTTTATCTAAATAAATGTCCCCCGATAGTCCCTTATTGATTGATTGAGCATGTATTCCTTATTTGTATCTACGTCGCATGCATGATTTGCGAGCAGGGAATGTGTTTACTTTTTGAACAGGCCAAACACCTCGGCAGATTAAATAGATGCATCTATGATACGGGCCGTTCGACCATCGGCAGTGCATAGTTTACATTTCTGTTGCAGCGGGCCGTCGCCTCGGCATGATTTGCGCATGTTGGTGCTACTGCCTTGTACTTAATTAAGTTATTATTGCCTTTTCAATCAAGTAGTCAACAAGGAACAATTATCCATATAAAAGCAATTCTCTTTTAAGCATTTTTTAAAATGATGTTAAATCTTTTGTGGAAATTTATTTACTAACTCGAGGTGATTTAAGCAATTCAAATGTCGATAAGTTTACAATTAATCCAAGTATCGCATGTTTTTGGGTCCTAGACTACCCCGACAATAGCATAATAGAAGCTACGCATGGACTCTCATCATCTCGTGAGTACGTATCCCCCACAAATAGGAGCACCTAACCAATTAACTCACCTATGGGGATAATTCCCTCTTACAAGGTTAAAAAGGAGACTCACCTCGCTCCAAATATCCATAACCAGCATTCCACGCCCTTCTGAAGATTCGAATCGATGCACAACGCTTCAAAACTAGCCAATAATTATGTAAATCAATTAATATATGCTAAGGTACTCATTATAATCCAATTTATAACAATTCCTAACCCCGATCAAAAAGTTGACAAAAACGCCCATGGTCCCACGTGCCCCAAAATCCGAAATTTTCTGAAGATAAAGTTTACCCATGAACTCACGAACTCAAATATACAATTTTATCCTAATTCCATACCCAAAATCATGTTCAAAATCTAAGAATACTAATTTTCTAGATTTTCTTCAAAATTCCAAAATTTCTACCAATTTACATGATTTTCCATATTAAAATCTAGATATAATTCAAGTAATTAACTTGCAATAGGTGGGAATCACTTACCTTGACATAGATGATGAAAATGGAGCTCCAAAATTGCTCCTAGTTCGGTTCCCATGGAGAAAATGAGCTGAAATAAGACAAACCCATTTCTTTTCACTTATACACTGCCCTGATGAGTCTACTTCGCGTTCGCGAGACACCCGCCGCGTTCGCGAAGCAGAAAATTCCAAAAAATCGTTTTTCATACTCTTCTCAGACAGCCTCTAGTATAATGACCATAACTATTTGTACATAACTCCAAAATTCAAATGGTTTAATATTTTGGAAAATATAAACCAGGATCTACAACTTTTATGCTTTGGTCATCTCCCAATTTCCTCATATATTTTGAGACATAAGCTGCCAAATTCATCCCCGTGCATTACAAATTATTTCTTTATCCTTACGGACAGCCTATAGTGTACCAGACATAACTTTTGGTGTACAAATACAAATTCCATATGGTTTAAATTTTTAAAAACTAGATACAAAGGGCTAAACCTTTTATTTGTAGATCATCTCCAAATTCCTTATAGAGTGTGAGATATGAGCCTCCGAAGTCAGACCTGTGCAGCAGAGATTTCCTTCTACGTGAACGCGAAAACCTCCTCGCGAACACAAAGAAAAGAGTCCCTGAGGCCAAATCCTTCTTTGCTAACGCGAAGAACAATACCAGATACCAGCATAAGCTATTTCAAAGCAGCTCGAAATGATCCGAAATCACCCCAAAACACACCCGAGGCCCCCGAGGCTCCATCCAATCACACAAACCAGTCCCATAACATAACACGGACCTGTTCGAGGCCTCAAATCACATCAAATAATATCAAAATCATAAATTGCACCCTAATTCAAGCTTAATGAACTTTAGAACTTCAAATTTGTACATTGGATGTCGAAACCTATCAAAGCATGTCTGACTGATCTCAAATTTTGCACACAACTTACATTCGACATTACGGACCTACTAAAACTTTCGGAATTGGATGCTGACCCCGATATCAAAAAGTCCACTTCCAATCAAACTCCTCAAAACCCGTCAAATTTATATCATTAGCCAAATGATTTCAAAATGACCCACGGACCTTCGAATTCAATTCTGATCACGCTTCCAACTCCAGAATTACCATACAGAGCTATTCCCAAACTCAAAATCCCAAACCGACATTGATAACACTGAAATGCACTTCAAGCCAAACTTATGAAATTTCTTCCTAAATGCTAACTTCCACAATAGGCGCCAAAACATTTTCAGGTCATCCAAATCCTTAACCGGGCATACGCTCAAGTCCAAAATCATCATACAAACCTGCTGGAGCCTTCAGATCTCGATTCTGAGGTCGTTTACTCAAAATTCCAATACTAATTAATTCTTCCAACTTTAAACTTCCGAAATGAGAATTCTCTTTTCAAATCAACTCCGGAATTTCCGAAATTCAATTCTTACAATGTGTACAAGTCATAATGCCTGAAATGAAGCTGCTCTTGGCCTCAAACCATTGAACGATGCACTAGAGCTCAAAATGACCGGTTTGGTCGTTACACTTAGGATACATAAAGTTATTCATAAAAAAAGTGTCAGAACACAAAATAAAAGTGTTAGTATATTATTAAGAATCAAAATATTATACAGGTGTATGAGGAAGCACAATTAAAGCTAAATTCTAAACAAGAACAAATCCTCAAGACTATTGTAAGGCCCGACTGGTCGTTTTTAGTACTAGCACTTCGTTCAGCGGTCGAAGGCCATGAACAACTTCATTTAAGGTATTATGACTTGGATGCATGGTCGGAATCGAATTTCGGGAAGTCTAGAGTTGATTTGGAAAGGGAATTCTTATTTCGAAAGCTTAAAGTTGAAAGAATAAAGTAGGATTGAAATTTTGAGTAAACGACCTCAAAATCAGGATTCGAAGGTTCAAGCAGGTTCGTATAATGATTTCGGACTTGGGCGTATGCCCAGATGGGGTTTTTGGTAACCCGGGATTATTTTTGCGCCTATTGTGGAAGTTAGAAGTTTGGAAGAAATTTCTTAAGTTTGGCTTGAAGTGCATTTCAGTGTTATCAATGCCCGTTTGGAATTCTGAGACTCGGAGTATCTCTGTATAGTAATTCTGGAGTTGGGAGCGCGATCGGAAGTGAATTCGGAGGTCCGTTGGTAATTTTGAAGCCATTTGGCTAAATATAGAAATTTGAAGGTTTTTGAGAAGTTTAACCGGAAGTGGACTTTTTGATATCGGGGTCAGAATCCGATTCTGGAAGTTGGAGTAGGTCCGTAATGTCAAATATGACTTGTGTGCAAAATTTGAGGTCAATCGGACATGATTTGATAGGTTTAAACATCGGAAATAGAAGTTGGAAAGTTCAAAGTTCATAAAGCTTAAATCGGGGTGCAATTCATGGTTTTAGCGTTGCTTGCTATGATTTGAGGCCTCGAGCAACTCCATAATGTGTTTTGGGATTGGTTGGTAGTTTTGGTTGGGGTTCCGGGGGCCTCGGGTGGATTTCAGGTGGCTAACAGATATAAAAATGGAATTTGGGAAGTCTTGAGGTTGCTGCTTCTGTCATAACTGCATCTGCAGTTCTTGGACCACAGAAGCGCGACCGCAGATGTGGCCAAAATCTCACAGAAGCGGTAGGGTGCCAGGCCTAAGGAAACTGCAGAAGCGACCTAGGGACCGCAGAAGCGGTTCCTCTTAAGCGTCCCCCACACCACATAAGCAATCAGCTACCTCTTGCCCAAAGCCGCAGAAGCAGCCAAAAACCACAGAAGCGACATCCGCATAAGCGGAAAATGCACCGCAAAAGTGGAAGTACCTGGAGGCAGCAAGGTTGTTTTAAATCATGGGTTGAGTTCATTTCTCTCATTTTTCTTGGCTTGGGGTGATTTTGGGGAGATTCAAGAGTGGATTTTCATCATTTAATGATTGAGGTAAGTTATCCCCACCTATTTTGAGTTAAATACATCAATTTTGTAAGGATTTGGGCATGAAAATTTGTATAATAATTGAGGTTTTGGTAGAAAACCTAGAAAATTATATTCTTGCAATTTAGCCACGATTTTGAGTATGGAATTAGGAGAAAATAATATGTTTGAGTTAGTGAATTCATGGGTAATCTTTATCTTCGAAAAATTTCGGATTCCGGGCATGTGTGCCCGAGGGCGTTTTGGTCAACTTTTTAATCGGAGTTGGAAATTCTATAAATCAGATTGTAATGAATAATTGAGCATATATTAATGGATTTGCATGACCATTGGCGAGTTTTGGAGCATGGTGCATCAAGTCGAGTGTTCAGAAGGACGTAGAATGTCGGTTATGAGTCTTCGGAGCGAGGTGAGTCTCCTTTGTAATCTTGTGAGGGGGAATTTACCCCATAGGTGAGTTAAATTGGTTATGTGCTCCTATTTGTAGGGATACGTACACATGAGGCGATAAGTGTCTGTGCGTAGCTAAAATATGCTATCGTCTGGGTAGTCTAGGACCCAAAAGCATGTTACACTTGGTTTAATTGTGAACCCATTGATGGTTTAAAATGCTTAAATCACATTAAATTAGTAAATGAATTTCAAAGGATTAACCTTCATTTCTTAAAAAAGATTTGTTAAAGGAGAATTAGTTTTATCTGAATAAATATCCCCCGATATTCCCTAATTGATTGATTGAGCATGTATTCCTTATGTGTACCTGCGTCGCATGCATGATTTGCGAGCAGGGAATGTGTTTACTTTTGGAAAATGCCGAACGCCTCGGCAGATTAAATAGATACATCTATGGTACGGGCCGTTCGACCATCGGCAGTGCACAGTTTACATTTCTGTTGGAGCGGGCCGTCGCCTCGGCATGATTTGCGCATGTTGGTGCTGCAGCCTTGTATTTAATTAAGTTATTATTGCCTTTTTATGGCTTAAAAATATTTGGATTATATTCAAAAGAAATTCTGGAAATTTCCTATAAAAGAATTACATGTTTACTTGATTTCCTCTATCTGGATTAAAAACCATGTTTATAAAATAAATTCACTATATATATATATATATATATATATATATATATATTGAGGATGAATAATTATTGGACCATTGGAGAGTGTTAGAGTTGACCATCTTATCTCTACTCTATCGGGATTAGGCGGAACACTCACTGAGTACACATTGATTACATACTCATACTACACTTCTGTACATTTTTATTGCACAGGTATATATACCTCTTGTAGCCTACTGGGCGTAGCAGCATGGATGACTCTGGGACTATGTGAGCTGCATTGTTCAAGACGACCTGCAGCTAGTGTAGTTCCTTTCAGCATTTTTATTATTTATACCCTGTCCACTGTATTTTAGATAGATGTTGTATTTTATTTTCCTTATCGATAGTTGCTCATGCACTCGTGACACCAGGTTCTGGGATGGGTTGAAGTATTGAATGAACTGTTTAGCATTTAAATTCGATTTGAGGCCTTATTCTTTAAAAGTTTCTAAATATAGAAGGAAAATCCTGAATTTCAAAAGTGTTAAAAACGAGATTTGATTAAGTAATTTTGTTGGCTTGCCTGACAGTAGTGTTCGGCTCCACCACGACCCTTAGTGGATTTTGGGTCATGACAACTATATTATAAAGAGTAGACTTTGCTATAACAGGATTATACTTTGTAGATGCCTCCTGTAGAATCTAAATAATATTTCTATGTCATGCATTATGTGCAAATATCATATCAAGAGGCATGATATTGTTAGTAATAATAGCAAGTGATGCCACTCACTTTAGATTTGATATATCTCTTCAACCAACTTAAATAACCATCACAAATATATCAAAGTAGATCAATGATGCTAAATTTATAAGGAAAGCAAAATTGATAATATGGGATGGATCACTTATGACTAAGTATCAAACGATCGAAATAATTTCCTAGAGTTCTAGAGACATATTGGATATTAATGAACCGTTTGGTAAAAATCAATGGTTTCGGAGGTAATTTATGTCAAGTAATACCAGTAGTTCGAAATCGACAAAAGCATAGACTGTAAAAGCTAGCTTGCCGAAGTTATACTTCTGGCCTCAATTGAAAAAGATTCAACTAATAAGAAATATAAAGTAAGAACAGATCCAATATTTGGTGTCTTCTTGCTTCGTGTCGAGAATGAAGAATAGCATCCAGTAAAATAAGATTTGGTTATTCCTGTACACTTGGTTATCAATCCTAATATAGCAGTGCATTTAATAAGAGAAATATTTCTATCATTAGATTAAAACGCAATTTGTTCAAATCACATGATAGAATTAAAAAGATATCTTCGCTAGCAGAAATGAATATGTTGATCAACAAAATAAAAGGTTGATTGCAAAATTTTATAGTAAAAATAAAATATTTTTATATTTTTGAATCAGCAGAAAATGATACCAATAATTACTACCAAGAAGAAAACTTAAATACTTTAATACCAAATTGCCTTTTACGATACATGTTTGTTGTCAAGTTTATTATTTCTTACGTATGTTAAGTGTCACCGTATATATAATAGACTAAGTTAAAATTAATCTTCCATTGTATATAGGTTGATTTTGAAGAAAAATATGCCCGTTGTGCTACTAAAAACATAGATACGTCGAGTAGCTTACGTAATAGCATACATACGGTATATAAAAGTTTTGACAATAACGTCATACATGCAAAAATTATGATACTGGTCAATGTGGTTCTAAGTATATTCAACCCTTGAATTCAATTTTCATCTTTCGAAACTAAGGAATATCTAATATATTTTATGTGAAAATATTTATAGTATGTTTACATTTTGCAAATATAATAAATAAAGCATAAGGACAAACATCTTAAATATTGGACTATATCTATTGCAATGTGTTTTCTTGCACGAACAACTGTATGATGCACTTTCAAGAGAGATATCAAGATCGACAACAAGAGTTTTTGTTAAGGCAGAGCAACCAAAGCATTAGGAGGAAACATATACAAAAAAATATTGTCCACAAAAAAGTGTTCATTAAGATACCATCACATTAAATACTTTTAAAGTACAATACATAATTATCTAACTAACATGACAAAATTTATCATTTGTATAAGTTTTGATGATGTCCTTTTATTTTAAATTCATTTATTATGCTAATGTAATAATATTTTTCGCCATTTATTAATTGTCGTATTATTATACATAAAATTTCTCTCATAAATTAAATTTTATTGTTCCTTCACATAAATAAATATTTAAATCATCACGTGCCACTATTAATGTGCAAAGCACGTTTATAGATACTAGTACTACATTAAAAGCACGAATGCCCTTAGCGAAATATTGGTCGTCTTTTTGCTCTTCTAAAATAGTGTTCACACTGGACAAAATAGTCATTTAATTATTTTTCTATTATATTAAAAGAACGAAGGCCCTTAGCGAAATTTCGTTCATCTTTTTTATCCTTTAAAAAGAGATTTACATTAGACAAAATAATTATTTAATTATTTTTCTAATATATAAAAGTTTGAAATCAATAATAATTTGAGTAATAAATCTTTCCTCATTTAAATTACATTAAAAACTCTAATATTTAGAATTTTAATATCATAATTTAACCTTATACAAGCGTCGTCCAACAAGGATTTTTTCTAGTGTATCACCGAACTAATAGTCTGAGCACCAAATTAGTCAATTCTCAATTTATGCCGGTAAATAAATCAGTCCTGAACATATATATATATATATATATATATATTTATGTGACGACCCGACCCGTTGTATCATGAGTCACCCCTCCGTTTCTTACATTTTATGCTTCTTCACGTTTCATTATCAGTATTTGGTGTGTTATAGTTGATTCAGATTGGTTTTGGTAGAAATGAGGCACTTAGCCTCTTTAAGGAAGGCTTAAGTTGAAAAAGTCAACTGGACGTTGACTTATGAGTTATAGGGCTTGGATGTGATTTTCGGTGATTCGGTTAGCTTCGGGGGATGATTTGTGACTTAGGAGTGCTACTGGAATAAGCGTCCTCCAACAAGGATTTTTTCTAGCGTATCACCGAACTAATAGTCTGAACACCAAATTAGTCAATTCTCAATTTATGCCGGTAAATAAATCAGTGTTGAAAAAAAAAAAAAAAAAA
>MU746003.1:185300-267740 GCA_026770625.1 Nicotiana glauca
AATGGTTTTAGTGTTGTTTGATCTGTTTTGAAGATTGGAACAAGTTTGAATAATGTTTTAGGATGTGTTGGTGCTTATGGTTGAGGTGCCGGGGGCCTTCGGGAGATTTCGGGTGGTCAATCAGACCATTTTTGGACTCAAAAGGTTGCAGGTTTTCAGTTGTTGGTGTTGCGGAGATTTGCCCTTCGCGTTCGCGTGGGTGATGTCGCGAACGCATAGAGGAAATTTGAGAGTCCTGAAATTTGGTCTTCACGTTCGCGTAGCGTAGGGCCGCGTTCGTGTAGTTCTGGAAGGCGAAGCGTCGCATTCGTGGTGCATATCACGCGTTTGAGTATAAGGAAAATGAGGCCCTGAACATTTGTTCATCGCGATCGCGGCCATAGGGACGCGTTTGCGTAGTTGAAGGTCCTGAAGTTTCGCATTCGCGGGCTGAGAGCCGCATTCGCGTAGAGTAATTTCCTTGTCAATGATTTTGTTCATCGCGAACGCGGGGGTGTTGACCGCGTTCGCGTAGGGTAAAAACTGGGCGTACAGAAGGGTTTTTATATCATTTTAGAAGCTTGGTCCATTTTCCTCTATTGTTGAGTACCTTAAGAGGTTTTTGGTAGAAATTGAAGAGGGATTCAACGGGAATCGGTTGGAGGTGAGTCCTATGGCCTAGAAACACCATTTTATTTAAGAATCAACCTGTAAATTCATGGAAATTTGGGTAAAAATTGGAAGAACTAGGGCTTGATTTTTTAAATGAGATTTGGGATTTGAGGGGGCATTTGAGCTCCGATTTTGGTAAATTTGATATGTATGAACTCATGGCGAGACGAGGAATTCGTTGATGTGAATTTCATAATTTTTCAAGAAGTGGGCCCGGGGCTCGGGTTTTGGCAACTTCATGATTTTTGATATTTTTTGTGTCCTTTCGATTGGGTTATAATTCATTAGCCTATTGTGACGTATTCCTTGAGGTTTTGATCAGATTCGACGCATGAGGAGTTCGATTCGAGGGGCAAAGGAGTCGCGAGCTAGAGATTTCACCGGTTCGAGGTGAGTAATGATTGTAAATGATATCCTGCGGGTTTGAAACCTCGAATTTGCACCCATAGTGCTATATTGAGGTGACTTGCACGCCGGATAGAGAGCGTGGGGTAGAGCACCATTGGGGATTGTGACTTGGTCCGTCTCGGTTGTTGATTTTACCACGTATTTCACTATGACTTGTTGTTTTTCACTATGACTTGGGCCTATTATCATACTTGGGGATTATTGAGGACTGTTTGAACTTCTTGTGAGCAATCATCACTGTTTTCCTCACTATTTGAAATATTTTTTGAATTCAGTCCATTTGAATTACACTGTTTCATGAACTCAGTTATATTTTAACTCAGCCTTGAGTTTTTAACTGATAATGAACCATTGTTTGAGCTAAGCATTATTGTTTTACCGATGCCCGAGGGGCTTATGATTATTTTTGCACTAATTGAGGCCGAGGGCCATATGTGAGGATATGTTGAGTGATGTGAGGCGGCTTTCAGGCCTCGAGGGTATTGTGAGGAGGCTTTCAAGCCTCGAGGGTATTGTAAGGAGGCTTTCAGGCCTCAAGTGTATTGTGAGGAGGCTTTCAGTCCTCGAGAGTATTGTGAGGAGGCTTTCAGGCCTCGAGTGTATTGTGAGGAGGCTTTTAGGCCTCGAGTGTATTGTGAGGAGGCTTTTAGGCCTCGAGTGTATTGTGAGGAGGCTTTCAGGCCTCGAGTGTATTGTGAGAATGCTTTGAGTCCTCATATTGATATGTACAGGCTTTCGGGCCTTATTATGATAGCGCTTGGGATGTAGGAGCCCCTCCGGAGTCTGCACACCCATAGTGAGCCCGGGTACCCATGTGATGTGATACTGAGCCCGATGGGCTGATAGTGTTTTGAGCGATTGATATTGAGCCCAAGGGGCTGGTACAGTTTTTGAGATGTGCCCGAGGGGCGGACTTTTATGTGCTCATCTTGCATATTTAATTGCCTTTTTACCTGTTATACTGCGGTACTTGTGCCCGAGGGGCAGATTTTCCGTGCTTATTAGCACTAACTGTTTTGAAATCATTTCGTAATTATTGAAAAGACCATTTTCAAAAGAGATTTGAACTAAGCCAAGGTATTTATAAAGATATCACAGATTTCAGTAATTTTCTTAGAAAATTGTACCCGGCTTCTATACAGCATGTTGGTTGCTTTACGTGATTCCTTGCTGCTCAGTTATTATTTACCTTTATTACTCACTGAGTTGGAGTACTCACTTTACTCCCTTCACCTCGCGTGCAGTTGCAAGTACTTATTCACCCGGTAGCGGGTATTGGCCGCGTGGATGCAGTGTTGTAAAGGTTTTAGCGAGGTGACTGCCAGCGTTCGCAGCACCACAATCCATTTATGTTATTCATTATTAGTACTCGGTGTGACTCCCCGGTCGGGCTATATTGGATTGTAATTACATTAATTAATATCATTAATTTATATTCGAACTGTTATATAGCTAATTAACTGCTTTAAGTGGTGTTCTGAAATGGTCTGGCTTGTCCTGTCTTCACGAGAGGCGCCATCATAACTGAAGTGGTGTTTGGGTCGTGACAATAAAAGGTTCAATCTTTACCATTTGAAAATACAATTTTATTGAATAAAAGTATAATCACTATTGTATAATTATAATTTGGTTTAAGTTAATATGAAGAATTTGGATCAACAAAAATCAATGAATTTTACTTAATATTGAAAGAAAATAATTAAGCATATAAATTAACTAATCAGCAAAAAAAATCAAATTTATTCTCTTACAAATTTATCATATAAGTGAAATTATTTTTAAGCTGATATAAATCTTAGAGTACATGAATTTGTTAGACTGTTTATGTCACGACACGGATTTTCGACCCTAGGCAGTCGTGATGGCGCCTACTAATGTGAGCTAGGCAAGCCAATCCCTTAGCTACTTACTTCATTATTCAATTATTTCTTTTTAACAAATATAAATCGATAACATGTAAACAACTGAACTTTAAACAATTAAGCGGAAGATAACAATTAAATATTTGAAATCTGCATCTATTACAACCCTTAAAACCTTAAGCACCCAAAACCTGATGTCACAGTGTCACAGACTATCTAAGATTACTACATATAGGGTATGAAGAAATAACAGAATATTGTTTCTGAATAAAAGAAAAATAAAACAGGAAATAGAGATAGAGGGAGACGCCAGGGCCTGCGGACGCCTGCAGGTCTACCTTGGGTCTCCGGGTGGACTGAAGGTAGCCTCCACACTACGGTCCAAGAGCTGCTTCGGATCTACATATAGTGCAGAGTGTAGTATCAGCACAACCAACTCCATGTGCTTGTAAGAGCCTAGCCTAACCTCGGTGAAGTAGTGATGAGTCTAGGACCAGACTACCAATTAAACATGCGTAATTTGACTAAATACAACAGAAAAAGAAGTATAGAAGGAGATAGTCATATACTGCCAAGTATGGGAGGGGGGAAAATCATGCTGTAGGAAAACATTGAATAGCAACAATTAAATATGAGGATCGCCACAGTTCAATTGAAAATTGGAAGGGGAAATCATGCTGCGGGTTACAAAAAGTATCAACAGGAAATCAGCAATTTAGTGCAGAGAAATTGTAACACAGTTATCAACAAAAATTAGGAAATCAAAGACAAGTGCATGACATCATCCTTCATGCTTTTACTCTCTCTCCCCAAGACAAAACACGGCATCACCCTTCGTGCTTTAACACTCTCTCACCAAAACAGTACAAGACATCATCCTCCGTGCTTTACGTTATTTCTCACCCAAACAATAATCACAAGGAAAATAGGGTAAGGAAATCTATGACCATGAAACAAAGTCAAGTAACAATAGAAAAATCAATAAATAAATGTAAAGGACAACACAACTCAATTATCCACAAGAATTAGGGAAATCAAGGACAACTGCACGACATCACCTTTCGTGTTTTTTTCTCTCGTCCTCACCATAAGAATCAGTTCAATAGGCACGGAATGGAACACTGTGCGGCACGGCATCACCCTTTGTGCTTTATACTCTTTCCTCACCATGAAATTAATATAATAGGCATGGAATGGTACATCGTGCAGCATGATATCTTGCTTTACACTCTTTCCCCACAAAACAAACAATACACAGCATCACTCTTCCTCACCCAAACAATATTTACAAATAAAGGGGAAAGTACACAAACAAAATAATAATAGAAATCCCGGCAAGGGAACAATGTCACGACCCAAAATCTACTAAGGGCCGTGATGGCACCGGACATCGCTGTCAGGAAAGCCAACCAAATTCCTTAATCCAAATATCATTTAAATACTTTTGAAATCTAGGATTTTACTTCAAGTTTATCAATTAAAAAGTAGTTGTCGCAAATCAAATTTAAATGATAAACAGTTAATAAAAATAATATAAACCATCCCAGAACCAGATGTCATAAGTACATGAGCATCTACTGACGAGAAAATAAAATACAACATCCGTCCGTAATACAATGGACAGGAGTAAATATAGTATACTGGAAGGGACTGCTGTAGCTGCGGCCATCTCGAATAATGTAGCTCACCTAGTCCCAAAATCATCCGTGCTGCTACGCTCTATAGACCGCTAGAGATACCGATACATGTGCAACAAAAATGTACAGAAGTGTAGTATGAGTACGTAAACAACATGTACTCAATGAGTATCCCGCCTAATATCGAAGAAGTAGAGACGAGAGGTCGACTTCAACACTTACAAGAGGTCCAATAATAATATACTAAAAGTGTGAGGAAATCAGGGATTTTATATAGCAGTTTTAACTCACAAAGCTGGAAAACAGGCAAAACATCTTCAAAAAATAATAAAGGATTTTCAAGGTTTACTTTTCATTATCGTGTCAATTTAAATCAAGCCACGAAAAGGAATTTCACATTGAAAAATTGTCAAGCGACAATATATCATGGTGCAAATTATGCCGAGGTCGATGGCCCACTCCAACAGAAATAAAATGTGCGACTGCCGAGGGTCGATGGTGCGCCTATAGATGCATCTATTTAATCTGCCGAGGCATTCGACCCGTTCCATATATAAACACATACGCTGCTTGTGAATCATGCATGCGACGCAGGTACACATAGGGATACATGCTCAATCAGTCAATTAAGAACTTATAGGGGAATAGTTATCCAAATAAAACCAATTTTCCTTTCACAAATTTTGCAAAATGAAGTTTAATCCTTTTAGAAATTCACTTACTAATTCCATGTGATTTAAGCAATTCAAGCTATAAATGGGTTCATAAATAATCCAAGTATAAAATGCTTTTAGGTCCTAACTACCCGGACAATAGCATAATAGTAGCTACGCACAGACTCTCGTCACCGCGTGCGTACATAGCCCCCCAAATAGGAGCACATAATCAATTAATTCACCTATGTGGACAATTCCCTCTTACAAGGTTAGAAAGGAGACTCACCTCGCTCTGAAGATCCATAACCGGCATTCCACGCCCTTTCGAAGACTCTAATTGATGCACCATGATCCAAAACTAGACAACGGTTACGCAGATCTATTAATATATGCTCAAATATTCGTTACAATCGAATTTATAGCAATTCCTAACTTTGATCGTAAAATTGACCAAAATGCCCTTGGGCGCACGTGCCCGGAATCCAAAATTTTTCGAAGATAAAGATTACCCATGACCTTAGGAACTCAAATATATAATTTTCACTAAATTCCATACTCAATATCGTGGTCAAATTCCAAGAAAATATAAGTTTCTATGTTTTCCACCATAACCTAAATTTTTCCATAATTTCCTTGCATAAATCCAAGTATAAACTTTGTATTTAACTCAAAGTTAGCATAAATTACTTACCTCATTACTAGTGACAAAAATGGCACCTCAAAGTTTCTCCCCATCGGCTCGAATGGAAGAAAATGGGGTTGAAATGAACCCAACCTCGAATTTTAAAAGACCTCATAGCCTCAACTGTTTCCGCACCTGCAGTCCCTTGACAGCTTCTGCGGTTCCGCAGGTGCGGTTAAAATACCGCATTTGCGGTCGTCCCTAGGCCACCCCTTTCTCGCTTCTGTGATGTGCTTCCCGCAGATGCGGTCCCACTTCTGTATAACTTTGATCGCATCTGTGGAACTTTCCGAGATGCCCTCTTCCGCTTCCACGTCCAGCTTTCCGCAGATGCGGTCCCGCCTCTGCAGAACCTTGACCGTATCTGCGGTCCTCGAGCCTTTGACTAAAATCCTCTTCTGCGGAGGATTGACCACATCTGCGGTCTTCGAAACGCAAATGTGGTTATGACAGAAGTAGCAAACCTCAGCCTTCCAAAAATCCTATTTCTGATCTGTTAATCGCCCGAAATCCACCCGAGGCCTCCGGGACCCCAACCAATCATACCGACTAATTCCAAAACACATTACAGACTCGCTCGAGGCCTCAAATCATACCAAACAATGCAAAAACCACAAGTCGACCTCCAATACAAGCTTAAAAAACTTTAAGATTTCAAGCTTCTATTCCCGAAATTTCAAGCCAAACTTATAAAATTTCTTCTAAAATGCTAACTTCCATAATAGGTGCCAAAACGCTCCCGGGTTATCCAAAACCCGATCCAGGCAAATGCCCAAATCTAAAATCATCATACGAACCTGCTAGAACCTTCAGATCCAGATTCCGAGCTCGTTTGCTCAGAATTCCCATCCTAGTTCATTCTTTTAACTTTAAGCTTTCGAAATAAGAATTCTCTTTCCAAATCAACTCCGAACTTCCCGGAACTCAATTCCAACCACTCGTACAAGTTGCAATACCTTAAATGAAGCTGCTCATGGCCTCAGACTGCTAAACGACGTGCTAGGACTCAAAACGGCCGGTCGGGTCGTTACATTCTCTCCCATTTAAATATACGTTCGTTCTCGAACTTACTGAGAACTACACTGGAGTGGTCTAGAATCGCTGTTTACTTCTCATGCACCTTCCTGTGCTACCACTGCTCAGTCGAGCACATTAGCTCGATCATTTAAGAAGATATTCTCTTTAATTCAAGCAGATATGCCTTAAAGCCAAATTTCAACATCCAGAATTTCATGCTCGACCTGTTCCCACCATAAGATCACCATATTAATCACCACACGCTGTACCCAAACATAGCTGCATAACCTTGCTGCGTTCACACCTAGCATCACTTTGCTCACTGGACCACAATAACCTTTTTCTCATCAACTTACTCAAAATTATACTAATGTGATGCTCCCATTGCATCCCATGACATACGCAGGTCATAATCTAACCTTTATAATACCGGCACGACGAAAGAAATGTGCATAAATTCATAACCAAGTATCCAATCAACAATTCATTGGGTCTATGCTCCTGTTGAGAACTATCACTGCATTCTGGGTCGAATAATGGCCTTAGCTCTTCAATGTACTTCCTATACTCAGATTGCACGGATCTTAAAATCAATAATCTCATCTCACCCTGTATGAATTACTCAAGCAATATGCCACTCCAGACATGATCAAAAGTCTCAAATGATTCCAAAATATGCCAATTGGCTACTGATTCGAACTCGATGTAAGGAAGAAGAAAGATGAACTATGAAAAGGAGATCCAATTACCTCGCTCGCAAATCATACCTATGACGCGGGAAACATACTAAACAGAAACCCTGCTCGTGAATCATACATGCAATGCGGGTTCATAGCTAATACGAGCTTTCCTCATAAAATAGAAAAAAACACATTAAACAAATACGGGGAACTGTACTCAGCTTCACACTATTGCGGTGTGCAACCCGATCCGAACAACATGACCATGGCGGCGTGCCACCCGATCCGTCCCTAAAACTTGCATTAGGGGATATGCACCAAGTTAGATTGCTCATTTCCATAATATATCGAATATCGGTCACAAGCACACACTAAGCACATAATTCCATCCCTGGGGAGACATATAACGCTATAACCTACAAACTCGAGCACAACTGAAGTGCGATATATGATCTGAATCTCAAGAGTTATCCTGCTTATATAACCTCATCTCCATGCAGACCCTGAGCACATAAGAAATTCACCAAGCCGTTTCACAACTCGCACGACGCAATACATCACTTAATGAAATATATGCCAATGAAATAACACCCTGACTACTCCTCCATAAGGAGCGCATTAATTAAATGAACACGTTTAGTCTGATATAGAGCCATATTCATATTTGAATCCATCTACCGACCTCAAGCAGATTCTGGTTGCACTGACTAGGCTAATAACCTTTCCAAGGTCCATAATAACCCCCCTGTTCTCATAACACACGAGAATGATCGACATAACCGGAGTACTCATCCGCAGTCCACAACTCAGTAACTGAGTGCCCTCTAAGCATATATTCTCAATTTAATGATATCATCACAAATCTTCATACTTGGTTTAAACCTTTAATCACTCGAGTGACTATGTGCCACATTTATCAATCTTCATGTGGGACACACTCCCACAACCTACCATAACAAATAACTGGGTCTTACTTCCAACCCACCGGCTGCACTAACACTAAAATGCGATCAAGAGTCATTAACCAGGATGCAAAGCCTTTTCACAAAACACCGATCACAGGTAATGCTGATGGCAATACCGACTTACTGTAAACATCAAAACTCCTTTCCTGCTCATCCGAGCTTGTGACATACTTGTCCACACCGAACTGCCACCTTAATTCTCACTTCAAATTCCATACTACTCACTGCATACGACATGCCAATGCACGATAGGACATGATTCTTATCATAACTCCGGAACCGCTAATAAGTCAACACTTCATCATATAAAAGCTTTTCATTGAACTCACTTCAGGGGAAACATAGCAACACATAGGCAAATTCTTATAACCGTAGAATATGTGAACATCTTGGTAGTGGTCTAAGCCACCATAGCCCTTCCGGAATCCACTTCCACATAACAAGCCATAACAGTAGAATGCTTTTAAATAACATCAATTACGGCGGCTGACAAGCCTCATATGCACCGTCACAAATCAATTGCATAACTTGATCACACAGAAGGAACTAATATCTACCACCAATATGCCAACTCAATTATGGCTACTCAATCTATCTTCGTCCAATTTATCGTGGATTAGTATTGAAACAATAATAACTCCATCCAACACTTACCATACTCTATCAGCACTTACCCCGAGTGACCTTGAGCCACGAGACCATACTGTCTCAAAACCCACAAACTATTTCCACATCTCCCGATTGTTACACTGCAAGTCAAAACATCATAGAACATTCTGAGCCTCTCCTCATAATAGAAGCTTAACTCCTAACCGTACCTATAGGCTCGAAATCATTAGGTACCACACTTTACCCCTTTAAATCCATTAGGACCATTGTTGAGAGTCACCCGCTCTCACTTGGACTCGAATATAATCAACTTCATGAATCTTCTAGCACATGATAACTTCTCGATGAAACACCTGGAAAAATCACTTCCCTTGACACCCGTATCTATACAAGGCATAAATCCTGAATCCTTCCCCAAGTCTGAATATGGGCCAATAAGGCCAACGATAGCCCATATTTAATACCTCTTTTGCTTAAATTACCACTTATGGTCCTTTTCGTAGCTGAAATAGCCCATCAATAAGCTAATAGGCAAAATCTTTCAAGTAGTTAACCATGCCCCAATTATAAGCGGTGGGACTCTCCCACATAGCATGAAGCCATTAGTTCACAAACCTAGAACTCAACCGTCCTATTTATATCTTATTGACATAACCATGCGCAATCAACCGCCAAAGTTCTCGATATCTTTCTGGGAAACCCCTTTCTTATATTTTGACTCACCAAACACATTTGCACAACCGATCTCTTTGCTATATAGCCAATAGAATTCTCCATAGGAGCTTCGCCAACCACGCGACTGCTCACCCGCTCACTTGGATAACCCACCTATAAAAGCTCTCCCCGACATCTTCCAACGCTGCTGAACGAGGTACAATCATTATAGCATCAATAACACCCCTTGAGTCTGAGCTCATTCTCCAGCTGCACAGCTCCATTTACCCCTCGTGGACATCTTTTAAATGTGCGGCAACAACCTTCTAATTTGAAGTTATGTTGCATCCTTTTTTCTTTTAGGCAGCTCCTTTTCGTTATATCAAATATCCTGCCGCATAATAGCCCATACTTCAAATTAAATCGGTAGACCCCAATCATCAATCACTAACATTCTTATTCACTCCAAGCTCTCCTTAGGGCTCGTGGTCATCCCACTGCAAAGTCCATATGCAACTCTGCCACTCACCCACTTTGGCGAAACTCATCCCCTCAATTGACTACTCGACCTTTGTTTCATATACCTGGAATTTTTATAATTTTTGAACATCGCCTGAAGCTTCAGCACATGTTCTTCTTCGTCCTTTGATGTTTAGTGGCTGTCTTAAATAAAATCTAACTTTGTGGCACTTGAACCCACAATTGCTGCTAACTCTAAACCTTTCTGAAGGTTATCTTTATCGAACCGTCAACATTAGAACTACTAATTCAATCCTGAACTACCGCACCTTGCGATATCCGACAGTTGCATCTCAAATAGTATTTCATAATATCTTGCCCCAAAGGCGAATTGTAGCAAATCATAACACCAACAAACTTAGTACGTTCAATTAGGGAAACGATACCCCATCACAGAAGAAAGCTCCACCACGCTTGAAAATACCAAGTCTCATTACTTTATCAACCTAAACCTGAACATTATCTACCAGATTACCTTCCCCTTGCAGTGAATAAAACACCGAATCTCTTGATTATGCACTGAGTAAATCTCCCTTCAAGTCATTCACTACCCCGACACATGGGCAAAACATCCTACCATCATATCACTACTGCGGAATAGTTATTCATAAGCATCATGGAAAATCGTACCCAACCCCAAAGCCCTCAGAAGTACCGCTACTGGGCTGAAATATTAAAATATCCTTCCATAAGGCGATGATAATAATCCAATCAACTACACCGGGGGAAAGATCCCACACCACATCCTTACTACAATCATGATTCTTCTATTCACAATTTACAACAAGCGATTCGTGTCACATAAGATTGAGTAGGAATGAATTAAAGGCGTACGCCCCCAAGGATCAAATCTCACGATAAGGAATCAAGAAGGGAAGTACTCCTAACAATCCTGCAGCCTCCCGAGGATAGGTACAGACATCTCCGTACCGATCCACGAGATTCTACTAGACTTGATCATGACTCGTGAGACCGTAGGAATCTAGTACTCTGATACCATGTTGTCACGACCCAAAATCCACTAAGGGTCGTGGTGGCGCCGGACACCGCTGTCAGGCAAGCCAACCAAATTACTTAATTCAAATCTCATTTTAATACTTTTGAAATCTATAATTTTCCTTCAAGTTTAGCAATTAAAAGGTAGTTGTCTCAAATCAAATTTAAATGATGAACAGTTAATACAAATAATATAATCCATCCCAGAACCCGGTGTCACAAGTACATGAGCATTTAATGACGAAAATAAAGTACAACATCCGTCCGGAATACAATAGAACGGATTGAATATAGTATACTGGAAGGGACTACTCTAGCTGCAACCGTCTCGAATAATTCAGCTCACCTAGTCCCAAAATCATCCGTGTCACTATGCTTAGTAGACCGCTAGAGATACAGATACTTGTGCAACCGAAATGCACACAACTGTAGTATGAGAACGTAAAAGATGTGCACTTAATGAATATCCCACCTAATCTCGAAGAATTAGAGACAAGAGGTCGATTTCAACACTTACTAGAGGTCCAATAATAATATACAAAAAGTATGAGGAAATCAGGGATTTTATATAGCAGTTCTAACTCACAAAGCCGGAAAACAGGCAATATACCTTCAACAAATAATAAAGGATTTTCAAGGTTTACTTTTCATTATCTTGTCAATTTAAATCAAGCCACGAAGGGCAATTTCACATTGAAAAATTATCAAGCGACAATATATCATGCACAAATCATGCCAAGGTCGATGGCCCGCTCCAACAAAAATAAAGTGTGCACTTGCCGAGGGTCGACTACGCACCTATAGATGCATCTATTTAATCTGCCAAGGCGTTCGGCCCGTTCCATATATAAACACATGCCATGCTCGTGAATCATGCATGCGACACAGGTACACATAGGGATACATGCTCAATTAGTCAATTAAGAACTTATCGGGGAATATTTATCCAAATAAAACCAATTCTCCTTTAACAAATTTTAAGAAATTAAGTTTAATCCTTTTAGAAATTCACAACTAATTCGATGTGATTTAAGCAATTCAAGCTATCAATGGGTTAATAAATAATCCAAGTATAACATGCTTTTGGGTCCTAACTACTCGGAAAATAGCGTAATAGTAGCTACGCACGGACTATAGTCACCTCGTGCGTACGTAGCCCTCGCAAATAGGAGCACATAATCAATTAATTCACCTATGGGGACAATTCCCTCTTACAAGGTTAGAAAGGAGACTCACCTCGCTCTGAAGATCCATAACCGGCATTCCACGCCCTTCCGAAGACTCTAATTGATGCACCACGCTCCAAAATTAGCCAATGGTTACGCAAATCCATTAATATATGCTCAAATATTCGTTACAATCTAATTTATAGCAATTACTAACTTCAATCGAAAAGTTGACCAAAACGTACTCGGGCCCACGTGTCCGGAATCCGAAATTTTTTGAAGACAAAGATTAACCATGACCTTAGGATTTCAAATATATAATTTTCACTAAATTCCATACTCAATATCATGGTCAAATTCCAAGAAAATATAAATTTCTAGGTTTTCCACCAAAACCTTAATTTTTCCATAATTTCCTTGCCTAAATCCATATATAAACTTTGTATTTAACTCAAAGTTAGCATATTACTTACCTCATGACTAGTGACGAAAATGGCACCTCAAAGTCGCTCCCCATCGGCTCCAATGGAAGAAAATGGGGTTGAAATGAACCCAACCCCGCATTTTAAAATACCTAAATGCCTCAGTTGTTTCCGCACTTGTGGTCCCTTGACCACTTTCGTGGTTTCGCAGGTGTGGTTAAAATACCGCATTTGCAGTCCTCCCTAGCCCACTCCTTTCTAGCTTCTGCGACGTTATGACGACCGACTTGTCGTCACATGAGTTATCATCCTGTTTCCCCCTTATTGTGTTGCTTCTTGTTTTGATATCAATATTAGAGTCGATCGGGTGTAATTGAATTGGTTTTGGTTGAAAATAAGGCACATAGCCTCTTAGAAGGAAGCTTGTTTTAGAAAAGTCAACCGAAAGTTGATTATATAGTTATAGGGCTCGAATGTGAATTATGGTGTTTTTGGTTAGCTTCGGGGGATGATTTGTGACTTAGGAGTGTGATCGGAATTGGATTTGGAAGTCCGGTGTAGAATTAGACTTGAATTGGCGAATGTTGAATTTTGGCAAATTCTGATTGATAGGTGAGATTTTGATTCAAGGGTTAGAATGGAATTTCGAGATTTGCAGTAGCTTCGTTAGGTGATTTTGGTTATGTCTGCAAATTTTCAGGTCATTCGGATGTCATTTGGTTGGGTTTTTGATCGAATGCGTGATTTGGAAGTTTTTAAAGAACTTAGGCTTGAATCCGATGAAAATTGATGATTTTAGTGTTGTTTGATGTACTGTGAAGATTGGAACAAGTTTGAATTATGCTAAGGGGTAGGTTAGCATGATTGGTTGAGGTCCCGAGGGCCTCGGGTGAGTTTCGGGTGGGCAATCGGACCATTTTTGGCTTTGAGAGTAGCAGTTTTTGCTGTTATTTTGTTGCAGGTACTTTAGCCTTCGCGTTCGCGAAGGGCTGGGTTCTGGAAGCTACGCATTTGCGAGGGTCAAGGCCACGTTCGCGAAGGGTCATCAGGCTGCTCATCGCGTTCACGTAGGTGTTCCGCGATCGCGTATAAGGAACCATGTCACAGGGGAAATTTCTCATCGCATTCGCATCAGGGACTCTACGTTCGTGGAGGTAAAGGAAATAAGGCATCACGTTCGCGACCTCCTTGTCACGTTCGTGTAGAAGGAAAGGTCACCTAGGCAGACCTGTTTTTATAACATTTCATCCGCGACTTGGTTTCATTTTCCTCCATTTTTGAACAAGCATGGGAGCTTTTGTCAAGGAATTAAGAGGGTTTTGACTGGGAATCGATTGGAGGTAAGTTTTATGAGTTAAATACATGATTGTATCGAAGATTCATCCATTAATTCTCTGAAATTAGGTACAAAAATTGAAGAATTTAGGGCTTGGTTTTTGGTATGTAAATTTGGGATTTGGTGGCTCATTTGAGCTCCGATTTTAATGAACTTTATATGTACGGACTAGTGGGAGACTAGGATTCCAAAAATTTGAACTTCGTAATTTTTCAAGAAGCGGGCCCAGGGCTCGGGTTTTTCTAGTTTTGAGGTTTTTGCTATAATTCGATGGTTTTTGATTGGGTATTGTCCCATCTGCATATTGCGATGTATTCGCTCTATTTTTGGCTAGTTTTGACGCGCGTGGAGGCCGATTTGAGGGGCAGAGGCGTCGCGGGCTTGAGATTTTGCCGGTTCAAGGTGAGTAATACTTGTGAATGATATTCTGAGGGTTTAAAACCCCGAATTTGCACATCTTAGTGCTGTATTGAGGTGACTTGCACGTTGGACCTGAGCGTGGGGCAGAGCACCGTTGGGGATCGTGACTTTGTCCATCCCGATTGTTGGTTTTTACTGCGTATTTGCAAATGATTTGTTGTTATCATTATGACTTGGGCTCATTGCCATACTTGGGGCTTATTGCCGATTGTTTGAACTCTTTATGAACTATCATCACTGTTTCCCTCACTATTTGAAATATTATTTGAACTCAGTCCGTGTGATTTACACTGTTTTATGAACTCAGCTATATTTTACTCAAACCTGGAAGTTTTAACTGAAATTTGAACTATCATTTGAGCTGAGTATCACTGTTTTACTGATGCCCGAGGGGCTTTTTGACTATTTTTGGACTGATTGGGGCCGAGGGCCATATGTGAGGGCATGATGAGTGATGTAAGGAGGCTTTCAAGCCTCGAGTGTTATGTGAGGAGGCTTTCAGGCCTCGAGTGTATTAAGAGCATGCTTTCAGGCCTTGTGTTGATATTATTCAGGCTTTCAGGCCTTATTGATAGCGCTTGGGCTGAAGGAGCCCCTCTGGAGTCTACACACCCACAGTGAGCGCGAGGTACCCCTTTGATTTGAACAGTGGTAACAATGACACTGTTGTATGTGTTTCGGTCAGGTAACAATGACTAACCAGTCAGGTAACAATGACTGACTAGTGGTAACAATGGCACTAAAACACTTTGGTCAGGTAACAATGGCTGACCGGTCAGGTGACAATGGCTGACCTTATTTGTGTATTCTTGTTCAATTGATTTCGTTAAAGATAATGTTGTTGCTATAATTTCGTGGATTCTACTGTCTAATTGGTTTACTGCTTAAGATAGCATTATTTGTACCCTCTTGGGAATTTGTACTTTCAGTTGTTATTCACTTTTATTACCACTGAGTTGGAAGTACTCACTTTACTCCCTGCACCTCGCATGCAGTTGCAGGTACTGTTCACCCGGTAGCGGGTTAGTATTTGAAGGTATTGTTATCGTAGCTAAGCAAGGTGACTGCCGGCGTTAACGACACCGAGTTTCTTCTCCCTTTTGATTTCCAGATTTTACTCTATGTATTATAGATTTTGAAATTTGTAATAAAGATCTTTCTTAGATGCTCGTGACTTGTGACACCCCGGTCGGGCTGTATTGGGTTGTATTTATATTAATCAATACCATTAATTCATATTCGAATTGTTATATAACTGACTAACTGCTTTATGTGGTGTTGTGAAATGGTCTGGCTGGCCTTGTCTTCACGAGAGGTGCCATCACGACTGGGTTTGGGAATTGGGTCGTGACAGACGTGCCTCTCGTAGATGCGGTCTCGCTTCTGTGGAACTTTGACCGCATTTGCAGTCCTTTCCAAGATGCCCTCTTCCGCTTCTGCGACCAGCTTTCCGCAGATGGGGTCCCGCCTCTGCAGAACCTTGACCGCATCTGCGGTCCTCGAGCCTTTGACCAAATCTATTTTTGCGGAGGATTGACCGCATATGCGGTCCTTGAACCGCAGATGCAGTTATGATAGAAGCAGCAAACCTCAGCCTTCCAAAAATCCCATTTTTGATCTGTTAACCGGCCGGAGTCCACCTGAGGCCCCCAGGACCCCAACGAATCATACCGACCAATCCTAAAACACATTACGGACTTGCTCGAGGCCTCAAATCATACCAAACAATGCCAAAACCACGAATCAACCTACAATCCAAGCTTAAAGATCTTTAAGATTTCAAGCTTCTATTCCCGATGTTTAAACCTACCAAATTACGTCCGATTGACTTCAAATTTTGCACGCAAATCATATTGTACATTATAGACCTACTCCAACTTTTGGAATTGGATTCCGACCCCAATATCAAAAAGTCAACTTCCAGTCAAATTCCTCAAAAACCTTCAAATTTCAATCTTTTAGCCAAATGGCTCCAAAATGACCTACGGACCTTCGATTTCACTTCCGATTGCGCTCCCAACTCTAGAATCACCATACGGAGCTATTCACAAACTCAGAATCCCAAATGGACATTGATAACACTAAAATGCACCTCAAGAAAAACTTATGAAATTTCTTCCAAAATGCTAACTTCCACAATAGGTGCCAAAACGCTCCCGGGTCATCCAAACCCCGATCCGGGCATATGCCCAAATCCGAAATCGTCATACGAACCTACTGGAATCTTCAGGTCCCTATTCCCAGGTCGTTTGCTTAGAATTCCTATTCTAGTTCATTCTTTTAACTTTAAGCTTCTGAAATAACAATTCTCTTTCCAAATCAACTTTGAACTTATTAGAACTCAATTCCGACCGCGCGTACAAGTCGCAATACTTGAAAAGAAGCTGCTCATGGCCTCAAACTACTGAACAACACGCTAGGGCTCAAAACGACTGGTCGGGTCGTTACAAACACAATTGAACAATTACATCTCGACAAGGGAACAATAATTAAACAATTAAATCCTGGCAAGAGAACAACAATAATAATCTCAACATCCCGGGAAGGGAGATAATCAACAAAGCAACAACATACCAGCAAGGAAACAATTTAATAACTCTTTCTCTTTCTTTCACTTTTATTTCATAACTCACTTTACCACTTGAACCAATGCTCCAAAGGGTTCAATCATCTCATATACTTTCACAATTCGTATTATAACTTGAGCCAATGCTCCTCGATGTTCGAAGATCACAATTCCTTCCACAAACTTCTCAAAACAACCAGAAATCATCACCATGGCATGAAAAGATACAACGAAATCTTGGTATTTACAATATAAACACTCACGGTCATGCTAAAAACCAACGTATAGATACTCGTCATCATGCCTATACGTCGTACTCAATAATTATCACATAGCAAATTGGACTCAACTCATATTCCCTCAAGCTATGGTTAGACCAAACACTTTCCTAGATGTCACGAACGCAATTCAAGCCTCGATTATCGCTTTACCTCTTGATTCCACCACCAACTCACTTGTATCTACCCACAAGTTACTTAATTACATTAATAATTGAGTTTTCCAAAGTTTTACCCAAAAAGTCAAAATCAACCCCGAGCCCACATGGTCAAAACCCGATGTTCGAACTAAAACCCGATTACCCATTCCCCCATGAACTCAAATATATAATTTGTTTTGAAATCGGACCACAAAATGGGGTCCAAATCCCTAATTTTTGGAAAACCTAAGTTCTACCCAAAACACCCAATTTCTCCCATAAAAATCTTTGATTTGAAGTTGAAATCATGTTAAAAGATGTTAATGATTGAAGAAAACTAGTTAAAAATGACTTTCAATCGATTTGGAGAAGAAAGGTTGTTTCAAAAATCGCCTCTTATGTTTTTGGGGTCTTAAAATTTGAAAAATAGCTAAAAATCCTCTCTAAATATACTGCCCTCAGATGCCCTGTGCGGGCCGCACAAAATCAATCGCGGCCGCATAGGCTTCCTGTGTTCTGCAGTGACAGGTCTTAATGTTTTGGCCATAACTTTCTCTACAGATATCGAAATGCCTATAATAATATATTTCCGAAAACTAGACACGAAGGGCTACAGCTGTTGTTTTGGATCACCTCAAAATTACTTATGGATCAAAAGATACAGGCTTCCTAAGCGGACCATTGAAGTGCTTTTCACCGCGGACCGCACCAAAACTAGTGCGGCCGCACGAGCCTCTCTGCGGCAGCAGTCCATGTCATGAGGACCGCACTGCCCTGTTTAGAGGTCCTCCACCTCTCTGAGCCTGCAACAGCTCTGATTTTAAGCCTAAGACACCCCGGAACCTGCCCGAAACTCACCCAAGCCCTCAGAACTCCAAACCAAATGTACACAAAACTTAAAAAATATCCTACGGAATTATTCGTGTAATCAAATCATCAAATTGAATCTCAAGATCAATGAAATTTTCTCAAAACTTCTTTAAACATCAATTTTTCGATTTAAGTCCGAATCACATCAAATGACATCCATTTTTCACCAAATCCCACCGAAATGCCTTAAATCATATATAAGACCTATATCGGGCGCCGGAACCAAAATACAGGCCTGATACCATCATGTTCTAAGCAAATTTCATTTCAAATTTCTTTAAACAATTTCAGAAAATAATTTTCTTAAAAATTTATTTCTCGGGCTTGGGACCTCGGAATCCGATTCCGTGCCTACGCCCAAGTCCCATATTTTCCTATGGACCCTCCGGGACGGTCAAATCATGGATCCGGGTCCGTTTAACCAAAATATTTACCGAAGTCAAATTTATTCATTTTATAGTCAAAACTTATCATTTTTCATAGATTTTCACATCTAAACTTTCCAGCTTCGCGTCCGAACTGCGCACCCAAATCGAGGTGGTGCTAAGGGAGGTTTTTAAGGCCTATGAATGTAGAATTTTATTGTAACACAAGTGATGACCTTTTGAGTCATCACATTCTCCACCTCGAACGGAGAGAAGAAAGAAGTACCTGAGTCGGGAAAAAGATGAGGATAACGACTTCGCATATTGGAGTCGGACTCCCAGGTCGTTGCCTCAGGAGGCTGACATCTCCACAGAACACTAACAGAAGAAAAACTCTTCGATCTCAACTAACGAACCTGCTGATCTAGAATAGCTACCGGCTCCTTCTCATAAGACAAGTCCTTGTCTGACTGGACAGTGCTGAAATCTAACACGTGGGATGGATCGCTGTGATACTTCAGAAGCATGGACACATGAAACACTGGATACGCGGTTGATAAGCTCGGCGGCAATGCGAGTCTATAAGCCACCTCTCCTGCTCGATCAAGAATCTCAAACGAACCAATGAACCTAGGGCTAAGCTTGCCCTTCTTCCCAAATTTCATCACGCCCTTTATAGGAGACACTTAGAGCAACACCCGTTCACCGACCATAAAAGCTACATCTCGAACCTTGCTGTCTGTATAACTCATTTGCCTGGACTGAGCCGTACGAAGTCTATCCTGAATAATCCTGACCTTGTCTAAGGCCTCCTGAACCAGATATGTACCAAAAAACTGAGCCTTTCCCGGCTCAAACCATCTGAACGGAGACCGACACCGCCTACCATATAAAGCCTCACAAGGAGCCATCTGGATACTCGACTGGTAGATGTTGTTGTAGGCAAACTCTGCTAAGGGCAAGAACCGATCCCACAAGCCTCCAAAGTCAATGATATAAGCTCGGAGCATATCTTCCAAAATCTAAATAGTCCATTCAGACTGCCCGTCCGTCTGGGTATGAAATGCTTTACTCAACTCAATCTGAGTGCCGAACTCTTACTACTGCTCTCCAGAAACACATGGTAAACTGCGTACCTCGATCCAAAATGATATACACGGGCATACCATAAAGACGAATAATCTCCCAGATATATATCTCAGCTAGCCTCTCGGATGAATAGGAGACTGCCACATGGATGAAATGAACTGACTTGGTCAGCCTATCAACAATGACCCATACTGCGTCGAACTTTCTCCGAGTCTGCAGGAGTCCAACAACAAAATACATAGTGATCCGATCCCACTTCCACTCGGGAAGCTCAATCCTCCGAAACAAACCACCAGGCTTCTGATGCTCATACTTAACATGCTGACAGTTTGTATACCGAGCCATATATGCACCGATATCCTTCTTTATTCTATGCCACCAATAATGCTGCCACAAATCCTGATACATATTTGCGGTGCCCGGATGAATAAATTACCAGGAACTATGGGCCTCCTCCAAAATCAACTCTCAGAGTCCATCCACATTCGGCCTACAAACTCGACCGTGAAATCTTAAAACTCCATCATCATCTAAGGTAACCTTCCTGGCGCCTTTGCGCTGCACCATGTCTCTAAGGACAAACAAATAGGGATCATCATACTGCCGCTCGCGGATACGCCCCAATAATGAAGAACGAGCAACTTTGCAAGCTAACACACGACTGGGCTCAGAAACATCCAACCTCAAGAACTGATAGGCCAAAGCTTGAACATCCAAAGCAAGTGGTATCTACCGACCGGAATATAAGCAAGAAAGCCCATACTGGCTGACTTTCTACTTAAAGCATCGGCCACCACACTAGCCTTTCCCAGATGATATAAGATAGTGATATCATAACCCTTCAATAACTCCAAACACCTCCTCTACCTCAAATTTAACTCCTTTTGCTTGAACAAATACTGAAGACACTTGTGATCCGTGAACACCTCGCATGCCACGCCATACAGATAATGCCTCCAAATCTTCAATGCATGAATAATGGCTGCCAACTCCAAATCATGAACCAGATAGTTCTTATCATGATTCTTCAACTGCCGCAAAGCATAAGCAATGACCTTTCTATCCGGCATCAACACCGCACCAAGTCCAATACTAGATGTATCACAATAAACTGTATAAGGCCCTAAATCTGTGGACAAAACCAGCACCGGTGCCATAGTCAGAACTGTCTTGAGCTTCTGAAAGCTCGCCTTACACTCGTCCGAACATCTGAATTGGGTAGCCTTCTGGGTCAACCTGGTCATTGGGGCTACGATAGGTGAGAATCCCTCCACGAACCAATGATAGTAGCCTGCCAATCCCAAGAAACTCCGAATCTCTGTAGCCAATGCTGGTCTAAGCCAGTTCTTGACTGCCTCAATCTTTTTCGGATCAACCTGAATACCCTCTACTGATACAACATGACCTAGAAATGCGACTGAACTCAACCAGAACTCACACTTCGAGAACTAAGCATATAACTGACTATCCTTCGGTGTCTGAAGAACCACTTGGAGATGCTGCTCGTGCTCCTCTTGGCTGCAGGAATATATCAAAATATCATCAATGAAGACTATTATGAACAATTCCAAATAAGGCCTGAACACTTGGTTCATAAAATCCATAAAAGATGTCGAGGCATTGGTCAACCTAGATAACATGACCAAGAACTCGTAATGCCCGTATCGAGTGCGTAAAGCTGTCTTAGGTACATCGAATGCCCTAATCCTCAACTGATGGTAGCCAAATCTCAAATCAATCTTTAAAAATACCTTGGCACCTTGAAGCTGATCTAACAAATCATCCATCCTCAATAATGGATACTTATTCTTGATTGTAACCTTGTTCAACTGCCGGTAATTGTCACACCTCCTTTTTTACACACCTACCTCGAAGGATAGTGTATAAGGGTGTTTTTCCAATTTAAGTGACATTATTCGAGATGGGATTATTTATTTATCTCAGAATCGCCACTTGGGATAGGTTTGGCTTTTGGTGTCCCAAGTCACCGGTTTATCTTGAATCCCAGATAGAGGAAATTTTGACTTCCCGAATGGAGTCTGCGAACCAAAAATTCTGAGTAAGGAGTTCTGTTGATCCGGGGGAAGGTGTTAGGCACCCCCGAATCCCGTAGTTCTAACACGGTCGCTTAAACTATTATAAATGGCTTAATATCTGGTTTTAATACATGTCATCTTGTAGTGCAATTTTAAAATTATTTATCGCTTTTAATTAATATTAAGGAAATTGAACGTCGTTTAAAACATGTTTTTGGATCACGTCACATGAAATGCACCCGGATCCTCTACACAGTTTATTCAACATTTTGGGATTTGGATTTGGGTCACATGAAACGCACAACCGAATTTAGAAAGGTAAAATTAGTAAAGAATGCGCCTAAAGTGACTAATGTGTTATTAACTTTGCAGGAGGCCATAAAAATACGCTAAATGGCACGTCCCGAATTCTAAATATTTTTAATGAAGTAATTAAAGAGGGCAACATAATTTATGATTTTATTTGGCGCGGCACACCTCAAATTATTTTAAAGATCATCCTAAAATGAACTATTGTTTTCTATTAATGATTGCCTCTAAAACAAATTAATTAATTAGTACTATAAATTAATTATTATTGAAAGTATTAGAAGGTTCGGGCCTCGAGATCAAATCCAAATTTAAATAATAGGACAACCTCTTAATTCGAATTTGCTACTTAACTTGAAGGCCCAAGAATGTATCACAAATTTAAAATAATGGCCTTAACAATGAATTATGGCCTTCAGCACATTGGGCTTCAAAAATGACCCAGGAAAATACCTTCAGCTTTGGTAAGGAGGTGTCCCCAATGCTGGGCCTCAGCATAAGCCCTATTCGGAGGTATCTCCAATAGCCCATGATTTAGCCAAAAGCTTGGGTCCACAAGGCTAGTAATGCATATGCTGGTTATTCTATAACTAGTTGATATTAGGCCCAACTTTTATGGTCCAAAACGGTCTAGACCACACTGTAAATACATCGGGTCTTTTTAAAATGTACAAGCAATATACCAACCACAGCATGTTATTAAAACTAAAGACGTGCCTAATTTACTTCAGTGTGTATGGAACAGTTAATTATTATCGAAATTGGAGGCCTAGCGTCATCAGGAAAGCCCAATTGAAGAGATCTATCTTAGGACTATTTCTAACTACCCAGTGCAATAACTTCGAGGAGGCAACTCATACAAAAAAGGTTATGGCTAGACATTTTAACCACAACATTAGTCTAATTTCAACATGTACACCACTTTCATGGTTCAATTATGTGGAAAAACACTTAAAATCATCACATTATTAACATGCTTAACGTTGAAATGGCCTATAGTGATCAAATCCTAAATGACAGCTATCACTCACAATTAAACTACAAACCACATCACCAATAGATTTAATTCAGATCACTTCTACTAATTATTACAAACCATTTATGTGAAGTTAACATAGGCAGAATCATATTACACTACAATACGAATCAGGAAATGAATTCGATGAAATTCAGACTTCTATTTTTCTCATGGATTCATTCCTCAAGTTTCAGCTCACAATTATCAAAGTTACAAAGCTGTGTACCTGGAAATTTGCACAAACTAAAGGGAAATTGAAGTCAGCTACGCAGCAACAAGCAAACAACAGTCAATCGATAACTTGAGATCAAGTTTTCAGCCCAGAAATGGTATCAAAACAGCTAGGAAAACAACTTTGAATGAACATCAACAATAAACAACCCAAAACAAACTTGAATGGCCCAATTTGAACTTGAAATCAACCTAGAAATTTCTGAAACATCAACTACCAAAACATCCGGAATATTCAAGCCATTTTCAACCTTATATAAGTTGGAAATTTGGATTTAACAGCTGGAACTCAAAATTATCCTAAGAAACTTCAACGGAATAGTATTTTTGGAGTTTTTGGTTGCATGAAATTTCAGAACTTTTCAGTATTTCTCAGACTATTTTTTTTTGGATTTCTGGATTTTTGATCTCACTAGGCTTCTCAAATTTTTGAATTTTGAATTTTTTTCAGATCTGAAACTTTCTAAAACTTCTTTGATTTTTCCCTCTCAAAACCTTTCAGATTTTTAAAACCTCTAAACAAACTTGTAAAACTTTTGTAGACATATTTAAGCAGATTGCTAGTTTGGAGGAAATAGTTAAGGTGCATAAAACTCAATTTGAGTTGAATCCTACCATTCAAAATCAAGAAAGATTTCATAGGTTGAAAGTTGATCTGATTAGAGTATTGTATCTAGAAGAAGAATTCTAAAACAAAAGGTAAGCTTTAACTGGTTTAAGGATGGTGACAGAAATTCAAAATTATTTCATGCTCATGTGAAAGGCAAAAGACAAAGGTTGTAGCTCAAGAGAATACAAGATAGACATGGTGCATGGATAGAGGATGAAGAAAAGATAGCAGAAGAGACTGTGTATTTTTTTCAACAATAGTTTCATGAGGACAGTGTTACTACAGACTGTAGAATTTTGGATCATATGCCTATAATGATACGTGAGGAGCAGAACTGCCAACTAACTAGACAACCAACATTACATGAAGTCAAGCAAGCAGTTCTTGGATTGAATGGGGATAGTGCATGTGGTCTTGATGGATTCAATGGGAATTTTTTCCATGCTTGCTGGGAGATCATAGATGAAGATATATTGGAGATTGGTGAGGTCATTTTTTAGTGGGCAAGAACTCCATAAATTTGTGACTTACAAATTTAGTTTGTTACCAAAAAAGAAGGAAATGCAGACGTTTTCTGATTTGAGGCCAATCAGCCTAAGCAATTTCTCTAACAAAATTATCTCGAGGTTCATACATGAGAGGCTAGTTTGTATTTTTCCTACTGTGATATCAGATGAGCAGGCTGGATTTGTTAAAGGAAGAAGTGTTATTGAGAATATACTGCTTACTCAAGAGATAATTACTGACATTAGGTTGAGAACTAAAGCAGGTCCAAATGTTGTTCTAAAGTTGGATATGATGAAGGCATATGACAGACTTTCTTGGCTTTTTCTCACAAAAGTGTTAAGGAAGATGGGCTTCTTTGAGAGATTTATTGGCATGATCTTTGTTGTTGTATCTAATAACTGGTACTCAATTCTTGTTAATGGGTAGCCACATGGATTTTTCAAGTCTTCTAGAGGAGTGAAGCATGGTGATCCATTATCACCTACTTTGTTCATACTGGCTGCAGAGACAATGTCAAGGGGTCTTAATGCTTTACATAGAAATCTGTATTTTTATGGCTTTGGTATGCCCAAATGGAGTCCTAAAATAAACCAGCTTGCCTATGCCGATGACACAATTATATTCTCATCATCAGATGCCACTTTCTTAAGGTTGATCATGGATGTCTTGAATTCATATGAAGTAGCTTCCGGTCAGTTGATCAACAAGTCTAAATCAGTTGTTTATGTACATCATTCTACAAGAGAAGAGGTGGTGAAAAAGATTGAGGGAATTACTGGGATAGGGAGAAAGGAATTTCCATTCACTTATCTTGGTTGTCCTATCTTTTATTCAAGGAGAAGATGTATTATTATGGGGATTTAATTACTAAGTTAATGGATAAGTTGTAGACTTGGAAAGGGAAGCTATTATCAGTAGGTGGAAGGGTAGTACTGATTAATAGTGTGCTGCAAGCAAAGCATGCCTATTAATCTCCTATCTGTAGTGAATCCACCTGCTTATGTGATCAACATGTTAGACAAGATATTTGCTAGGTTCTTTTAGAGCAGTTCTGTGGAGGGTAAGGCTAGACAGTGGGCTTATTGGGACAATATTTGCCTACCTAAAGAGGAAGGAGGGGTAGGATTTAGATCATTGCATGATATGTCCAAGGCCCTATTCTACAAGTTATGGTGGAATTTTAGGACCAAACCATCATTATGGAGTTCTTTCATATGTCAAAAATACTGCAAAAAAGATAAAAGCAATTATTGTTCCTTGGAGATATGGCTCTCATGTGTGGAGGAAGATGTTGGAATGCAGAGATATTGTGGAGCATCAAATTTACTAGAAAATTCATATGGGATCTTCTCTTTTCTGGTTTGACAATTGGACAGGATTAGAAGCATTTTATTTTGTGACACCTCCAGAATTCATAGTTGATGAATCAATTCAAAATGTGAATAAAGTGATGATTGAAGGATTTGGAGAAGCATAGGAAACTGTTACCAGATGATTTATCTCTACATATCATAAATAACATACCATGCCCTGTATATTCAGATGAACTGGACAAACCAATTTGGAGCCTAGACAGTAAAGGGCAATTCTTAGTTAAAACTGTTTGGCAATACCTGAGAAGAAGGAAGGATCCTGGTCCTGCTTTCTCTAATATTTGGATTGCTGGACTGCCATTTAAAATTTTCTTTTTCATGTGGAAACTGTGGAGAGGTAAACTGCCTCTGGATTCTACTATAATAAGAATGAGATATTTTATGCCTTCCAAATGCTGGTGTTGTATCCATCCAAATAAAGAAACAATTAGCCATGTTTTTTTTCATATCTTACATAGCTACAAAGGTGTGGTCATATTTTTTTTCAATCATGCTGGAATATCTCTTGAAGGTTTGAGTTTGCATCAAGCTATAGTCAAGTGTTGGACCTTAAAGGTGATAACTAGGTTGAAGCCAATTATTTTAGCCTTACCTTGTATCATTGTATGGGAGCTGTGGAAAAGGAGAAACAGTAATAAACATGGTAAACCTGTGTCTACTAATAGGGTGGTTTTTCAAGTCTGCATAATTATTCAGGCACTTATCAAAGAGAAAGCCTGGGATCTCTTATGTGCTATATAGATGGCCTGACATTTTGCAGATGATGGAGAATTATATCCCTAAGCTGAAGATTAACAAGGTGCTTTCCATTTCAAGGTTGGATAAAAATAAACACTGATGGGGCATCTAGGGTAATCCAGGAAGAATTTCCATAGGGTTTTGCTTGAGGAATGAACATGGTGATATATTAAATGCATGTGGTAAAGAGATTCAGGAAGTGACTAATACACAGGCAGAAGCTAAGGCTATGTTGGAAGCATTGAAACAAACTATGGCTACTGGTTTTTATAATATTTGGGTACAAACAGATTCAATGCTTCTGAAAAAGGTGATTGAAGGGGAATGTAAGCCTCCTTGGATTATTGAATAAGAGGTGAAGGAGATAAGGCAAATGCTGCATGTACTCAATGGCAGATTATCACACATATTCCAAGAGAGGAACAAGCTAGCAGATCACTTATCCAATTATGCTTTGGATCAAAGGTCAATTGAATGTTTCTCCTTTCATCACTTGGACACATGAGGTAGAAGGCTAGTAAATGGGGATAAACTGCAATGTCCTTACTTGAGGGTGAAGGTAGCCAAGAACTAAAGACCATGATGACAAGGAGAAGAGCAATAGTGGTTTGCAGGAGTTATCATCATCATGTACAAATCCATAGGGAGGAGTACATAGTGATCATGTTTTTATCTAACTATGTTTTCTTTTTTGCAGGTTTGGTGTTAGCAGCTATGTCTTGTTCTTTGATGGAGATTCAAATTGTGTTATTAGTGCTTTGCACTCAACCTAGTGAAAGGAAATAAAAAACAAACATAGCTGCAGGTTCTAATATGGGCACTTTGTTGTGTAAAAGCAGGGCTGCCTGGCAAAGTCAAGCAGCTATGTTGGATGTTTATTTGCCCATAATGTTTAATTCAATTGGTCAAAGGGAATTAGGTGATGCAGCAGCCTTGAAGAAGATGATACTGGTTAGAGAAATATAGAGCAAGGTGGATTACTTACAATGGAGTCTAGGATGGGTCATAAGAAATTATATAAAAGGAGGTGCTGCAGTTCAGTGGTCTGATATGGGATGGTATGAAGGGTATGATGTAGGGAGTATTAGTATACCAACTTTTGTTAGTAATGGGTTCCAATTAGGTAGGGATAGGTCAAGGGCTAGGTGTTGTAGGTTGGAGGTTTTCTCAACAGTTCATGTTGTACAAGGACTTTTGGAGGAGTACAATGTGAATACTTTTTACACTAACCTAATTTTCTTTTTTGCAGGGAAAGATTCTAACTTCATGCATTGTCACATATTCCAACGTTCCATTGAAAAAACCTTTGTGACATGCAAGAGCATGATAGCATGGTTCTGGGCAACAACATGGTACAGGTTGAAAGGAATGGATTCTGAAGTGAGCTGGTGGAAAGCTAAGGAAACTGTAGCTTTTTTCTCTGAAGGTAACATGTTCATACTTACCTTGCTTTGGCCCAACCTCTTAGTGGTGGTATTAGTACCTGGTAGTCATTCCATTGGAGCAGAAGCTGGAGAGGGTAGGATTATGAAAATAGACTTTCTAAGAACTGGAAAAATCCATATAGTATATAGACATGAACAGTCGAGGTAGCATGTTTCGAAAGGAATCAAGGAAAGTATACATCATCATATTAGGAGCAGGATACCACAGCTTGATAGTATCATATCCAAGGAACACAAGAAGGCAAAAATTTCACAGAATCAGTGGGGGATCATATACGAATTATGGACAAAAAATGGTAACATCATCACTGAAGATTGGAATTGGACAGTAAATACAGCAAGAACCATTAGTACTCTCATGATCTCTTCTTGACCTAACTTACATGTGGTGGTATCAGTACTTTGTACTCATTCCATGGGAAGGCAAGCTAGGAAAGGCACAAGCATGAAAATGGATTCATCGAGCCATGAACAAAGTAATATGTGGCCAATAACATATGTGTTGAGGCAGTTGTTATCGCAGGAACTCTACAAAGCCAAATGCTGTATAAAAACATGCATTAAAAATTGCACAGGTACTACGACATTCACGAAACACAAGCAGGAAGATAGTCCACAAGATCAGTCATGGAAGACAATCGAGCAAAAATACAGAAACATCACAGCAAATAGGAGTTGGGCAGTGTTTGCAACAAATAGCCACTGTATGAAGTTTGAAGATGGAGGCAGATCAGCTGAGCATGCAGAGTCAATACATGAACTCATGAATGAATCCAACATAGTTGAGAATCACCAAAGACTGTACAGGAGTTACATGAAGGAGCTCGACAATGCAGTAAATGACTATGATTGTAATATGCTAGTTTCTATACACTGTTTAGTTTTGCTTTTTCATACTAGTTCATTAAGTATTATCAATTTTGGGTATCTTATGCCAAAAGTTGATCATAGGTGTTATATGTTTAGCTTAGTCTACTGTCTTACATCTAATAAGACAACATGCTACTTTATTTATTTTTTAAATATTTATAAAAACTAGCCCTAGGCATACTGCCTAGTGGATTATTGAAAAAAAAAAGTAAAACTTGCCTTGCAAGGCAAGGGGCATGCCTTTTTATAGGCAAAACTAGGGCAACATCAGATTTTACTTTTACATTCTAGGCCCCTCTTTTAATTTCAGTTTTTAACTACTTAGTTCCTAAAATTTTTGACTTATTGCCCAAGTTATGTCGCTAAGAATAAAAAATACTATTCAAGCCCCAACCTAGAAGCTTCTAGGGGCTTCTCAATTAAGTTGTTGAAGATTCCCTAAGTGTATTACCCCAATTACCCTCATTTACCCCTGAATTTTACTTTGGACAATTAGCCCACCTTCAACTCATGGGTAAAGTTGACCCAATCATCCAAACCCAATTGAACTAGCCTATTTTCCTTGGGATTTCAAACCCACCCTGAAATTAACCCAATTCTAGAATCCCAATAGACTATATCAAATTCAACCAAGCAATTCCAATTGGGTCCAGAAATAACGGGAAAAGGCCAACTAATACAGTAATTAAACTAAACTATGCTATTAAAACCTACAAACTATAATGATTCAGAAACTTATACTTGATTAAAAATAAAAAAGATCTTGAAGCAAATGATTCACTTACACAAATAAATAGGAAAGTCAACTAATTGGTCAAATCTAAATTAACCTAATTAAACTAAGCTAACAAAACTAGACTCAGGAGAAAACCAAAGATAAAAATTTAACAAACTCAATAATCAGAGTATGGGAAACAATATATAACTAGTTGAATTTCAAAGGAAAAGGGAAGGGAGAAAAATAACAAGAAGAAAAACATACGAGATAAAAACAAAAAGGGATGTAAAGATGAGAAACCATAGCTGGAGCTGATGCCTGCCACTAGAATCAACGAAAACTGGTTTTGAACCGTTGAGGCTTGAACTCGAATTTAAGATTTGAGGACTTCTGGATAGATTCGAAGGAAACCAATGACAGATTAGGCATAGGGGGTGCATAGGGATTGTGGGGTGTTGTTTTGAAGTGATTTAGAGGCGGCGACACCACTGGATAAAATGTGGCGACGCTAGGGTTTTAAAGTTTCGAGGTACTTTAGTAGGATTTGAAGGAAATGGGGCTCGGATTTGGGAAGAGGAGGGTGAGGTGCTCAAGTAGTGTAAGTTTGGGGTTGTTTAGTAAAGGTGCCGCCGGTGGGTGAAGAGGGCGGCGGGTATTAGGGTTTCGGTTAGAGTAGTCTCTGAAAGAGACAAAGGATGGGGTGTAAGGGGGTTCCGACACTTAAATAATAAAGGACCCTATGTTCTAGTCCATTGGATAAGCTAACATGCACGGCTAGGATTAACTAGATCCAAACGATGTCGTTTCACCTGGGAGATGGTGGACCGGGTTGGGGACCTATTAAGCCTGGGCTGAGGCCGGGTTTGGGGAGGGGTTTGGCTTGAGGTCTAGCTGATTTGGGCTGGAATTTTAAAGAATGGCCCAAAAATTGGGCCTTTATTAAAACTTTCATTTTCTTTTAATATTTTTTTGTTTTTTTTCTTTTAAATTTTATTTCATTTCCATTTCATTTTTTTAGATTTTTGTTAAGTTAAAATGAGAAGAGTTGATTTAACTCTAATTTTCTAAAATTAATTAAATCCTAATTTAAAAAGAAAACTAAGGAAAAATCGAAAAATTAAAAGTAAAAATGCAAAAAGACTATTTTTGCAATGTTAATTAACTAGTAAACCTAAAAATATATAATTTAATTCTAAATGCAAAGGTACTATATTTTTATATTTTTTTTATGAATTATACCAAGTAAAAATGCACATAAAATGCAAATAAACCCACAATCATGCAATTAAATCCTATAGGAATAATTCGAGCGAGGCAAAAATTACGTGCTCACAGCTGCCCCTCTTTGCTCGGAGACACGAAGGGTTTTCGGGCAAAGATAAATGAGCAATTATGAGAAATTTTTGCCTGCTTGGCACTCCATGAAAAGCATTTTTGAAAGACATCTGACCGAACCATGCTTCAAAGGCTGCCTATATATCCTTGGCTATAAAGGAATCAGGTCAGTGTATTTCTGGAAATTTTGGAAGCTGGGACTACCAGTGGCTGTGATTTCACTGCTGTTGTTGCTGCTACTGCTTACTGACCTCCTTATTACACCAAAAGGAAAATCAAAGCTAAGCTAATCAACTATGAGTTACAAGATTCCTATCTATGATTCTCATGAAGCTTGATCTTGAGTCTTAGCTGATTTTGCTGCGGACTCCGACCTGAATCTTAATGTTCGCAAGTTGTAGGTGTTGTTTCTTTCTTCAGCATTAGGTTAAAGTGGGATCGGCGGAGCTTGTGGCTTCAATCGAGTTTTGAGCAGTCTGCATCTCTGTTCACTTCAGCATTTTGAATTCACTTCTTTTGTTCTTTTTCTTCTTTTCTTTATTCTAGATTGAAACTCATACCTTTGGTCATCTCGAACCCTTGTGTCTCGAGGTCAAACTTGCTCAGACGCCAAAACAAAAAAAACGAACGAAATTTTTTTGCTCCAGTTTCCACCAGGAAAATTTCGTGAGTTATTTATGAAAAAATCTGAACTCATTCTCTCTCTTCTTTTTTTTTCATATTTCAAGAAGTGTATTTATCTATGATGGAACGGATTAGGGAATGGAACCCTTTTTCGAAAAGGCTCAACTTAGGGATTGGAGTACTAATGTTGGCAAAAGGGAAAAACGCTCAACTCAGGGAGTGAAGCCCTAATGTTGGCTAAAGGAAAATGTGCAACTTAGGGGTGGGAGCCCTAATGTTGGCTAAGGGAAAAATGCTCAACTCAGGAGTTGGAGCCCTAATGTCGGCTAAGGGAAAAGTGCTCAACTCAGGGATTGGAGCCCTAATGTTGGCTAAAATAAAACGCGCAACTCAGGGGTTGGAACCCTAATGTTGGCTAAAGAAAAAATGCTCAACTCAGTGGTTCGAGCCCTAGTGTTGGCTAAAGGAAAAAACGCTCAACTAAGAGATTGGAGCCCTAATGTTGGCTAAAGGAAAAAACGCTCAACTCAGACCTAATGTTGGCTAAAAGGAAAATCGCTCAACTTAGGGGTTGGAGCCCTAATGTTGGCTAAAGGAAAATGCTCAACTCAGGGGTTGGAGCCCTAACGTTAGCTAAAGGAAAAGAGCTCGACTCAGGGATTGGAGCCCTAATGTCGGCTAAACGCTCAACTCAGGGGTTGGAGATAATGTTGGCTAAAGGAAAAAATGTTCAACTTAGGGGTTGGAGCCCTAATGTTGGCTAAAAGGGAAAAATGCTCAACTCAGGGGTCAGAGCCCTAATGTTGGCTAAAAGGAAAACAAGCAACTCATGGGTTGAAGCCCTAATGTTGGCTAAGGGAAAAACGCTCAACTCAGGGGTTAGAGCCCTAATGTTGGCTAAGGGAAAAGTGTTCAACTTAGGGGTTGGAGCCCTAATGTTGGCTAAAAAGGAAAAATGCTCAACTCAGGGGTTGGAGCCCTAATGTTGGCTAAAGGAAAACGCGCAACTCGGGGGTTGGAGCCATAATGTTGGCTAAAAGGAAAACGCTCAACTTAGGGGTTGGAGCCCTAATGTTGGCTAAAAGGGAAATGCTTAACTCAGGGGTTGGAGCCCTAATGTTGGCCAAAAAGGAAAAATGCTCAACTCAGGGGTTGGAGCCCTGATGTCGGCTAAGAAAGTACATGGTTGATGTTGGGAATTCTAAACTATCCTTTTTTGGGGATTTCTTATTTTGTTATGTCACTTTTTTTTTATTATTTTCTGATAAGATGTAGGAAAGAATTTGGAGGAAACTTCCCTTTTGCATTAATTATTCGTTACAAAGCTGTTTCAGCACTTGCACATTTCTTTTCTGTTGGTTGCACCCACTTTTTGTGTGGTCTCCTGGATTGCACCTATTTCAATTTTCAAACAAAAATAATTGTTAGTTTGAAACGGTGGTTGGTTTTGTGCCCTTGATTGCTTGATCTCGACCTATCTTTTGTCGAGACCCTCTGATGCTTGCTGGTTTTGAAGATTATTCTCTCTTTCAAATTGGAGGACTCAACTTTCAGGATTTCAAAATCACTTGCCCGTGTGGGGCTCGACCTTTCACTTTAATTTACTCTTAGAACCTTTTTCCTTTACTTTCTTTCCTTTTCAATGCACTTGCTTTGAAAGCATCAATAGTCATGGCCAGTCGGGATTGGCTTGATGCACCCGCTGAGGCTGGGTACTTTTCTTTGGCTTTTGCTAGGCGAAACCATGTAAAACTAGTCCTGACACCTTTTTTGTAATAGTTTTAGAAATAGAGTTAAACCGAAAGGCACTCAAAGAAAATTAAACAAAGGTAAGAAGATGGATTTAAAGAGAAGCGTCCCTTTCGGGGGAAGAGAAGGACTTATCTAGGGCGCATGCAGGCTTCAAATAGACATGACATGCTTCTTGGACTGGATGCCTAACCCGTACAAACTTTCCAGCTTCTCGTAAGCTCATTGATCCACATTTCAAAACCAGGGAACCTTGCTAGGACACTTTTAGTGGTGAGATTTCTTCTTTTCGGCTGACAGCGCCCTTTATGGGTTTTTGCCAATCGACATCTCTCGTTTCTCTCTTCACCGTCGCCCGATAATGTTCTTTACGAGTTTTCATTAAGCGGACTCTCTCATTTTCAATTTCTCTACTCACCGTCGCCTTATGATGCTCGTAGGTTTTCACCAATAAGACTCTCTCATTTTATTTCTCTAACTTTGGATTGCATCAAATTCCAACAATGATGTTTTTCACTTCCCACACCGTTGCCAATTTATCGGAAGGGCTTGGACAAGGTTTCCAGGTAAAAAGAATCTTGGATGGAATTACAACTTTGGAACCGTTTTGGCGGGCTCATGGCCGAGCCATTATATCATCTGCCCCAATTTCACTTTTTGGGGGACTGAACCCCAGAGAGAGGCTGCCTACGTATCCTTTTAGAATCAAGTCATACGTAGTTCAGGAAGTTTTGTTTTTGTTTTTGCTTTTTTGTTTTGCAATTTATACTACTAGGCATGCCTAGTAGTTTTTTTATTAATAACAAAACAAGAAAACCACAAAGGAAGAGTACATTAAGGGGGGAATGGACCTTACCTTACAAGTACTATCGAGGTATGGAAAGCCTCATCTTCTAGCAAGCATATAAAAATAGGAACTTGCAAGTAATAAGTACTATAGGATCATCATAGAGTTTATTACACACTCTATGACGCTATTACATGTGATGATGCTTTGAAAATGATATACTAAAAAAATGTAGTAATTAGTCTCTTGCCCCTCATTTATCAAACTTGTGAGTTCTTCAATTTGAGCTTCCTTAAAATCCACTTTAATTATCTTCAAAAAATATTCAAAAATCTTCATTTCTTCTCGGATATATTGGACCTCGTAGATATGGAGGGGGCAACCCCTTTTTCTTTGCAGCTCTCATTGGGAGTTGTTTGAGTGTTATTGCTTGATTCCCGCTCTTTTTCTTAGAATGTTTATGAGATAAATCTCCACTTGTATCCATCTCTTCCGGATAAGATTCAATTAATTCATCTTCTTCTGCTTCATCGGACATGTCAACACGTAATTTGGACTCTATAAGTTTTTATTAGCTTCTTCTTGTATAACCATCCATAATGTTTCACGCCTCTTCATTCTCTTTGCACTACATGGTTGATGCCTCTTTGCCACTGAAACTTTCAGCTTTTGTGTTGTCGATTTTGAGCCAGCTGAGTTTGCACATCTATGAGGTTTTGGGTTGTCCAAGGTATCTAATATTGCACGCTCATGTTGTGAAATCAAAACCATATTTGAGATCGCGCCTGAAGTGCTTGCATTGTGGATTGGAATCTGTTTTTGCTTTCCATCTTTTGGCATTTGAATTACTGTCTTTGGACTGTTTTCAATTAGCAGCTGGATTTGGTTATGCTTCATGTCTATCCCAAATGGCAGCAAGATTATTCATAATTTGCTGCTGCTGCTGCCCATATTTCTTATCTGCCGCATTTTCCATTAAGCTAGTAACTATTGTGCTAGTTCCAACTGCTCGCAGGTCATGAACATGTTGCTACTGTTTATCATTTATAGGATTTATTGCAATGGTCATTGTTGCTTTATTTTGGTCGTCACTAGCTCATACAACTCAATGGTGCTGCTGCCCATAAATTACTGCTTGTTTTTCTGCTTAATGTTCAAGCAGTAGATTTAACCTTTTAAGAACTGAAGCATCCCTTTTACTAGGTGATACTTCTACTGGTATTTCACCTAATTCCATATCAACACCATCAGTAAAGCTAGCTGCTTGAACAACTGATTCAACACCTGCTACTACTGATTTCTCCACAGGTACATGAGCAGTAGTCGGAGTATTAAACCTTAGCCTAGTTCCCTATATATTTCCTTCATCGGTGTTCCTAACCATTTCAAAACTTGAAGAGGCTGCAGTAGCTATATCCAGGAACCTTTCACGATTCAAAACCAATGCAGTAGTAACTATACCGTGATAGTTTTCCATTTCTTTCTCTTTTCGTCATTTTTTTTTCATTCTATTTTTTTCGATAGTACTTCCGGGTTCCAAAGAGGGTAATCAAAGAAGAGTAACTGGCTTAAATGGGTTTGTAATGGGTTGATAGTATTTAGATAACGGGAACGAAAGCCTTCGTCATCTCAACAGCATAAAGTCATTATCGCATAAGGCCTATACATGGTACCTTTTTACTGCGTCTGCATTCACAGCCACTTTGGGATCATTTCCTTTGATATCTCCCAGATACAATGCTCCTCTCGGCAATATCATTCGAATGATGTATGGAACTTTCCAATTAGGAGAAAATTTTCCTTTTCCTTCCTGATAATGAGGGAGAATGTGTCTTAACACGAGTTGTCCCACTTCAAAATTCCTGGGACGCACTTTATTATTATAAGCGCAGGCCATTCTTTGTTGGTACAATTGTCCATGACAAACCGCGGCCATCCATTTTTCATCAATTAATGACAACTATTCCAGCTGAGTCTTGACCCATTCACTATCCTCAATCTCTGCTTCAACGATTATCTTAAGCAAAGGGATTTCTACCTCTATAGGTATAACAGCCTCAGTTCCATAAACCAACAAGCATGGGGTTTCTCCTATCGAAGTACGCATCGTGTGTGATATCCCAATAATGCAAAAGGCAACTTTTCATGCCATTGTCTGGAGCTCTAAATCATCTTTCTCAAAATCTTCTTGATGTTCTTGTTCACTGCTTCAACAGCACCATTGGCTTTAGGCCGATATGGAGTAGAGTTTTATGCGTTAGTTTGAATTGTTCGTATACCACTTCCATCAAACGACTATTCAGGTTTGCAGTATTGTCTGTGATGATAGTTGCAGGAATGCCAAAACGACAGATGAGATTAGAGTGCACAAAGTCCACCACAGCTTTCTTGGTGACTGACTTGAGAGTAATGGCTTCAACCTACTTTGTAAAGTAGTCAATAGCAACCAATATGAATCTATATATGTTTGAGGCTTTTGGCTCGATTGGCCCAACGACGTCCATGCCCCAAGCAACGAATGGCCAAGGTGCTGATATGGGATGCAATTCTATTGGAGGTGCATGAATAAAATCACCGTGCACCTGACACTGATGGAATTTCCTGACAAAGCTGAAGCAGTCCTTCTCCACAGTTATCCAATAATATCCTGCTCGAAGGATTTTCTTTGACAAAACATACCCATTAATATGAGGTCCATACACTCCCCCTTGGACTTCATGCCTAGTTCTTCCAGCTTCCTCGGCGTCGACACATCATAATAAGTTGAGATCTGGGGTGCTTTTGTAAAAGACATCACCACTCAAGAAGAAACCACTCGCATGTCGTCTAATGGCTCTCTTTTAATCTCCAGTGGCTTGCTTGGGGTATTCTTGTGTCTTCAAAAACCTTTTGATGTCATGATACCAAGGCTGGGTGATTGATTCTACCTCAACAATGCTACAATAACTATGCCTTTCCTTGATTTGGATCTCCAGGGGATCAATATGGGCATTTCCTGGGTAGGGTAGCATCGAGACCAGGGTGGCGAGTGCATCAGCTAATTCATTGTGACACTGAAGGATGTACCTGAATTCTATAGACTTGAACCGCTTGCTAGATCTTCCACATATTGCCGATAGGGAATAAGCTTAACATCTTGGGTTTCCCACTCTCTCTAGGCTTTCCGAACAATCAAATTAGAATCCCCCATAATCAATAACTCTTCGACGTCTTGGTTAATTGCCATGTTCATACCCATGATGCAGGCTTCATATTCAGCAGTATTGTTTGTGCAGAAAAACCGCAACCTATCTGTGGCTGGGTAATGCTGACCACTGGGTGAGATCAAGATTGCCCCAATTCCCACACCTTCAGCGTTTACCGCTCCATCAAAGAACATTTTCCAAGCATGGGTATCTTCATAGATTGGTTCTATTGAATTCACCTCCTCATCTGGGAAGTAAGTGCTCAACGGTTGGTATTCCTCATCAACCGGGTTTTCAGCTAGATGATCTGCCAAAGCCTGGGCTTTCGTCATTGTGCGGGTGACATAGACTATGTCAAATTCCGTGAGCAAGATTTGCCATTTTGCTAATCTCCCTGTAGACATCGGTTTTTGGATTATGTATTTCAAAGGATCCAACATGGTTATGAGGTAGGTGGTGTAGGCTTGCAGATAATGTCTTAGCTTCTGAGCGACCAAGTCAAGGCACATCAAGTTCTCTCTAATAGAGTATATTTAGCTTCATAATTGGTGAACTTCTTGCTCAAGTAGTAGATTGCCTGTTCTTTCTTCGCAGTTACATCATGTTTCCCGAGGACGTAACCAAAAGAATTTTCCAATACCGTCAGGTACAAGAAAAGAGATCTCCCTGGCTCGGGTGGAACCAAGACTGGCAGATTTGACAGGTATTCTTTGATCTTGTCCAAGGCTTCTTGACTTTCATCTGTCCACTTGACTGCTACATCTTTCTTCAATAATTTGAATGTGGGGTCACACGTAGAAGTCAGTTGAACAGTGAACCGACTGATATAGTTTAATCTACCTAACAATCTCATCATATCCTTATTAGTTCTCGGAGGAGGCAAATACTAAATAGACTTTATCTTTGTTGGGTCTAACTCGATACCTCTCCTACTGACAATGAAGCCCAAAAGTTTGCCCGAGGGACTCAAAATGCATATTTAGCTGGGTTCCGCTTCAGATCATACTTGCGCAACCGCCCAAAGAACTTTCTCAAATCTCGAAATTTGATGATTATATCGTCCATCTATACGTCTATCTCCTGATGCATCATATCATGAAGATAGCGATCATGGCCCTCATAGAGGTCGCTCCAGCATTCTTCAGACCAAATGGCATAACCCAGTAATAGTATGTACCCCAGGGTGTGGTGAAGGTTGTTTATTCTGTGTCTTCTTCATGCATCAACACCTGGTGATATCCTGCGTAGCAATCCATGAAGGACTGTATCTCATGCTTGGCACAATTATCAACAAGGATGTGGATGTTGGGCAAAGGGAAATTGTCTTTGGGACTTGCCCTATTCAAATCTCTGTAATCTACACACACCTGGGTCTTCCCAGCTTTCTTTGGAACTGGGACCACATTAGCCAACCATGTAGTGTATCGAACTACTCAGATTACCCCCGCTTTCAACTGTTTCGTGATTTCTTCTTTGATCTTATCACTGATGTCAGTTTTAAACTTTCTTTGCTTTTGCTGGACCGGGGAGCAATCAGGGTATGTTGGAAACTTATGCACCAATAAATCAACACTCAACCCTGGCATGTCGTCATACAACCAAGCAAACCCATCTTTAAACTCAAACAGGAGTTGGATTATTGCATCTCGAGTTTTCTTATCAGTGTGAATGTTGATTTTGGTTTCCTGGATTTCCTCAGAAGTTAACAAGTTAACTGGATCAGTATCATTTAGATTTGGCTTAGGTTTATTCTCAAATTGTTCCAGTTCTCGATTTATTTTCCTAAAAGCCTCTTCTTCATCATATTCCATTTCTTGGTTCATTATTTCACAATTAGAGAGTGTGTTTGGATTTGGGCATGAAGTCCGCAAGCATGTCATGTTATTTAAAGACTCATTATTATAACTGAAAAGAAGAAATAAAAGAGAAAAATAAAGAAAATTAGAAAGAATAAACAGACAAATGAACGATGAAATATTGATTTCATTTCTTGGAATTGGGAAGATAACAGGGTTTACATTGGGAAATTTAAAGACAAGAAACTAAAAGAAACATCCGAGTTACACCCTGGAATAACTCGGTATGCAGAAAAAGTAGCACGACAGGTCTACCGGGACTCCCGCATGATCATAAATGGCATAACCTTCTAATTTTGAATCTTGGCGCTTGGTCCCATTTATAACACCTCAACGGTGCTAGTGCCCTCTCCCGGCTAAACCATGTGGGTTTCGTAAAGTACTTTTCTCATTGCCCCACATATTTCCTCAATTTCTTCAGCCGCGAAAACCTCATCATCTTCCTCTTCATTTTACTTCGGCTTGACAAAGGTTTCATACAAATGTGGCAGTGGTTGTGGCAAAACCCATCCTTCCTTGTTTCTCTCATCTGCTCACTTTACCTCATCCGGGGTAGGGTGGAAACCTATCCCGAAGAACTTTTCGGTCGTAGGAAGAGTCACCAGCTTAGATATTCCTTGCAGAGATTTTCCAAGTCCCTTTCCTGGCTTGAAACCATGTCTAATCATTTCCTTGGCCACCATAATTAAGGCATTGGATAGGAAAGGTTGAGGGCAAGGTTTCCTTCTTCATGCTGATCTGCCACCACAACTTCGAATGCATGGTAAACAATGTGTTCACTACCTTCCCTCACTTCTAGGCATGGGACAGATGGGTCCCGATAGATTAACTGTTCATCTTTTCCATGAACAATAATTTCCTAATCTTTATATTCAAATTTCACCATTTAGTGAAGGGTAGAAAGTAAAACTATGGATCCAAGGCCTTCCCAGAAGAAAATTATACCGGACCGATAGTCAAAATTAGGTCAATTTCTCTGATGGTATCTCTTTTGATGCCATCAAAGGCTCTCACACAGACATTGTTGGTACGAATCCTTCCAGTCCCAATTTCCATATGTTGCAGTGTGGAGGGTGGGTAAATGTCTACCCCCGATCCTCCATCTACCATGACTCGTCTTACATAATATCCCTCATACTTGACAGTCAAGTGCAAGGCTTTGTTGTGAGCAGATCCCTCTGGAGGCAAGTCATTTTTGCTGTATGAGATTTGATTGATAGCAAAGAACCTTTCCGCCATTCTTTCAAGTTGTTCCACCGAAGTTTCAACTGGCATGTAGGCTTCATTCAGAGTTGTCATTAACACCTTTTGATGTTCAGGGGATTTCATCAGCAATGACAGTAAAGACACTTGTTGAGGATATTTTTGTAGCTGATCGACTACCTCATAGTCGACCATTTTCTTCTTTTGAAAGAAAGCTTCTGCTTCCTTAGCACTCACAGGTTTCTTAGGCGGGAAACACTTTCTGGTGGAATTATTTACCTCTTCTATGTTTGAGTATTTCTCAACAGGAGCATTTTCTGGAAACTCTCCCAAGATCTCTTTTCCTTTATACGTAACCACTGTCTAATGATAATTCTACGGCACTGCAGCAGGGTTTGTCATAAGTTTCTATGGTACGCTTCTAATAACCACTGGCTCACTCAGCCGAGGTGGTTTAATTGTCCCACACACCACATAGGCTTGCTTGGGTATGTACACTTGTGTTCCCTTTTTCAATTCCAATTTCTTTGGAGGGCTCACAATCAGCTGCTTTTCTTGGCAGCCTCGTGGGACATAGAGAATTCCATCTTTGGGACGTATCGCCTATGTTCTTGTTTCAGCTTTCTTTTCTTGTTCTGTCTTGGAGACTTTGTTTTTCTTCTCCCCTTTATCTTGCTTCAGGGAAACCCCTGTTTTTCTTTCTACATTAGCAATAGCAATAATGGCCTTTAATTCCGGATCGAACTCTTTATCTTAACAGATCATCCCAATCATAGGACCATTATTGTGGGCTGGCAATGGATTGTTAGTCACATTCTGAAGGCAGGTGATGCTGGGTTATGCCTAGTTTGGGGGACCGGCTACAGTAGACCCATTTGGACAAGTTTCGGGAATAGACTAGCGTAATATTCACCAATTGAGGTAAAATTTTGTCTTCCAAGTGGTTATCAGGGAGGAAAGTTATTTTGCGGAGGACGAGGATCATAGTGGTTCTGGTGAAGAGGCTGATTTCTTGGGAATGGGGCTTGATTTTTGTTGGCATGTGTCTACGGCCGGGAAAAGGTTTGAGCGTTCATGACCGCATAAGGTGGAGGAGTATAAGACATGTCATGATGAGGGAAGTAATGTTGATAATGTTGAGGGGTTCTTTTAGAAAATATGGTTCTGGGAGCGCCGTGTCTTTTTGCCCCTGATGCTGCCATAGACATTTCGTCTTTCTTCTTACCCTTAGATATTCTTCCAGACCCGCCTTCAATGGCTTGGGAGGTTGCTCTAATGACTGGCTGGCTCAACATTCTACCCGTTTTCAGACCGTTCTCCACCATCTCACCAATCTTAATTACCTCTGCAAAAGGTTTGGCCATTGCTGACATCATGTTCTTGAAGTAATCGGCTTCCTGGGCCTGAAGAAATATGGTGACCATTTCCACTTCATCCATTGAAGGTTTCACCCATGATGCTTGGTCGCGCCACTTAATCGTATATTGCCGAAAACTTTATGAGAATTTGTTCTTTAGATTCGCTAAGGAATTCCTGTCTGGCGCAATGTCTATGTTGTACTGAAACTGTCGAACAAAATCTCTGGCAAGATCGTCCCAAATATACCATCGAGATATGTCCTGATACATATACCATTCCGAGGCTATGCCTACCAAGCTTTCTCCATAGTAAGCCATTAACAACTCCTCTTTTCCGTCAGCCCCATGCAATTGGTTGCAATACTTTTTAAGGTTAGCAATGGGATCGCCATGCCCATCATATTTCTCAAACTTTGGCTTTTCCAATACCATGGGCAGGTGCACGTGAGGGAACATGCACATATCAGTATAGGAGACACTCTTCTGCCCGCTTAAACCTTGAATATTTTTTAGGCTTTGGTCTAGGCTCCTCGTCTTTTTTGCCATCTCATCTTGTTTAGGAGCTTTAGGAGTTTTATCCTGTCCAGGTGTGAACTCGAACGGGGGTGGCTGAGAGTAAGTGTATGTGGGATATTGAGGAGGATCTGCTCGAAAGATAGGATTCTGGAATGTAAAGGCCGAGGGATCAAAAGCGTGCCTAGGTAGCGAAGGTTGTGTGGTGGCAGAGCATGGTGGAGCAGTAAAAATATTGGGGGCTACTACTGATGTGAACAACTAGGGGCGTACCTCAGAAGGTGTTCCTACAAAGTGAGCAGACATGGTGGGTTGTCCCAATGGGGTATTCGGATGACTGATGGGAATGTTAGAAGTACCCCCGGATCTCGGGAACTACTCAGGAAATCCAGGGATAGCACTTAGTGGCTCCCTTCTGTTAGTCCATGCATCCACATCTCCAAAACTTGGAGACGTAATATCCGGTTTTCTTCAGCTGTACGGGATCCCTGGGATGGGGCTGTCTTCGGTGATGAGAACTGGTGGCAAAGTCATTTCAGACGACATTTCTAGACTCCCTTTTGATATGGTAAAATACTAATGTGATGCCAGTTTACCAAAAACCAACCACCGTTTCTAAAACCTAAGTTGTAACTGATAGTAACAAACGTTTAGTTTGAGACACGTAACAAATAGGTAACCGCATATTGGGGTGTGATGCACCTATACTGTTCAATGAGTGTCTACATATTTGCAGCAGTTGTATGCGTCATCCCAGCTTTCCTTTCCGATATCTTTTCCTTTGATTCCTTTTTCCTTGCCTTTTCTTTGTTTTCTGGTTTTTCTCTCATTTTCTAATTTTTCTCTCTATTTTTCTTTTCTTTCATTCTTGCCTTGACCTTTGCTTTTGCTATCATTTCTTTTTCTCGGTTTTCTTATTTTCTCTTTTTGTGTTTCTTTTCCACTCTTGTTCTTCCTTTTATTTTCTTCCCTCGTATTTTTCTTTTTCCTTAGGGTTATGGTCGAATCTTATGGAGATTGCCTACTTATCATGACCCCGTATAAATCAGACCAAGCGTTGTTCTTGCAATAGATGCAAAATAAGGAAATAATTTTTGGGATTTTTCGATTTTTCATTAATAAAACTTTGATTACAAAGATACTAAACTATTGCTTTTCTTAAAAGGGAAAATTACAAAACATACTCAAAATAACAAAATACAAACTTGATAACTAAGAATACATTAAAGCTTCAAATCCTGGGACCCGCGGGGCATCATTCGGCATCGCCGCGGGCCGATGTGCAAGACCCCCTTGTAGCTGCTCCAAATTATTCCTAACTTGACGAAGAAAAATCATCACCATAGAAAAGAAGGTAGTGCGACTCATTCTTTCGCCTGCTTGACATTTCATGACAATATAAACTGCGATGGCTCTAAATCTTTCTCTGATCCGGCCCTTTTCCTTAAGTAGTCGGCTTATCTACTGGTTGTGGGCCTCTAGCACCTAGGAGTGGTGGAAGTGATGATCTTGAAACATCTTCATTTGCTTCTCTATCTCGGCCATTAGCCTATAACAATGTTCCCTCTCAGCCTGAAATTCTTTGGCCCGCTGGGCCGCCACATTTTCAAAGGTATTCACTTTTCTTTTCAGATTAGCAATAGTTCCCTCATAATTTATTTTTATTTGTTGAACAAATTGGGCTCCTTCCTCTGTCTTCTTTGCCCACTGCGCCCGGAGTTTTTCTATATTCCCTTCAGATTTCACCAAATCTTCTTGGCACCCTAAGACTTGGTTTTTTAGTCCGCATATCAACCTTTTATCCGCTCGACTTCTTTCTTGGTTGTTAGCAGCTATTTTCATATGTCGGATCTGAGCTTTAAAAGCCTCATCTTCTTGGGTCAACTTCTTCTTGTAACCTTCATCGGTAGCGGCTTGCAAGTTGTTTTCAAAATGAAGATCCCAAACCTGCTTTTCCAATGCTCCTATTCGGGCCTTGTATTCATTCTCTTTGGCTAACAAATCCCACTGCACATGAGCCCTGTCAGTAAATTGTTGGACATGTGGCCTTTTCGCGGGTCTCTCAGGAATTTGGAATCTTTTGCCAAACCAAATCAAATATTTAGGGTCTACTTCGCCTTTAGCCGGATCCTGCACTATTATCTTATGCTCAAGATACCTACACTCATTCCATATCTAGCAGATTTTTCTTCTGAAAATGGAGCTTTCGGGCCTAATTCGATGACTTGTTTGCTCAAGTCTTCATCACCGTGGACGGTTTGAAATCTTCCCAATTGGCGCAAGACCTTGTAGGGAGCATAGGGTTGGATACTCCGGATACCCATCAAGAGAATATAAGGCACTCCAGCTGATATATATACTGCCTCAGTAGCGGGAAGCCATCCGAAAGCCCACTCAATTTTGTCAGTGGTCAATGATATCAAACATGATATACAAGCCTCAGTACCCTCAGGGAATTCAATAAATGTTACCCAGGTTTTAAATTTATCAATACAGATTAACCCGGTCAAACCATAGTTCATGTACCCAGTCCGATGACAGAGATGCTCTTGTATCCATAGCTGTAGCAACAAATTTCAACCCTAAAAAGATTTTCCCCCTTCTCGGCATTTTGTCAAAGCTCGATACATTTTAGCCACAATCAGCAGAACCACCGTGCTATTGGTTTTCTTTATAGCCACATCTAGCATTCCTATGAGGCCAATATCTATGTAACCATCTTTTCGGTGACAGATCACGATTCCCAAGAAAGCTATCGTGAAAACTAATTCCTCGTCGTGCCTCCCACTTATGTTTGTTTATAACGTGTGTTAAACCAGTGTTTGGCTCCTCAAAACCTTAAGGGTTACTATATCGGTGGTACAAGAAGTGGAGTGTGAAACACCCCTCAGATGATTCTTATCATGAACATCCCGGCTGATACTCAATAAGTCCAAAAATCTATGGAGAGCTACCAGTCTCGGTGCCAATGGATATCGACCCCTGAGGTTTTTGTTAAGGCCCACATATACTGCAACCTCATCTAATGTCAGTGTAAGCTCAAAGTCTAAGAACCGGAACACGTTGCAAGTTGGGTCCCAAAAAGGTATCAATGCTTCAATAATATTCGACCTTGGCTTAATGTTTAATAATCCGACAAGGCCACCCAGAATCTTTTCCACTGCTTCTCTGCTACCCTTCCCTAGGTCATTCCACCAAATGTGGAGCTTCAAAGGGATCTCACTCAGGACTAAGAAGGATTCAATGTCAACTGTACCCATCCTACGCATTTATTTAAAATGATTTAAGGTTTTATTTTGACCAAAAAGAAAGAAAAAAAGTGGCTATTTTTCAAAACATTTATTTTAAGAAAATCAAAGACAAGGTTTTGCGGATACGGTCTTTCAGCACTCCAGGAGGAAGATTTTAAGTTTGTGCCCGCTAACCATTGAAAAATTGGCTCATGGTGGCTGTTCTTGCAAAACAGCATTTCGGCGCCCTTTTGGTTTATTTTAACAAAAATAGCATCACCCGACTTATTTTTGACAAAAGTTAAAATTTGGTATTTATTTTTGTTTTTGGCTATTTTTGCAAAAAGGGAAGTTGGACCCGATGAGGGTTGCCTACGTATCTCACATCCGGTGAGAATCAAACTGGCGTAGATCGGGCAGATTTGCCAAATCCAAATATATTTTGAAAACGAAAATCCTTTTGTTGTTTTTTTTCCTTTCAAAAATCCGGCAGAGTTTCAGTACTATTTGGATATTGGTTTTTCTCAAAACAAGTAATTACCCTTACTTAACCCTAAAACTGCTATTTTCCTTCAACTCTCTCCCATTATTTACTAGCTAGTCAACATGCAAAGCTGAGCAAATAAATGCACAAGTAGCACATAAGATACATCAGGATGGTTTTTTCATTTCAGGTTACCTGTCCTAGACGGACCCAACCCCTGTGTTGAGTCCCTTAAGTCAAATGCACATGATGCAAACAAACGTTCCTACTGGGGATCCGGTATGAGACTTTGTTATACTAGGTTTAAACCCTGGGTTTATTGTTCTAGACCAGGCTTACTCGAGCGGACAACTCGAGCCGAGGGGGGCAGCGTACTGGGGATACAGAAGCTCCGTTGTCTTAGCAACTTATCCGAACCTCGTTCTAAATGGGATATGACACTAAACAGAAGAGAAATTACACGAAGTACACTCTTATCCATGATGTAGAAGACTCAGAAAGAGGAAGGGTTTCGTAACAGTTTATATATATAGTTCAGCAATTATCAAAGCAGTAAAGAATTTAGCATATATAGCATGGAACATGTAGGAAAATCAGATAAAGCCACATATAACAGTTATTCTAAGCTCGAATTCTTGAACCCTGAACTGAAATTCTAGTTTCGTGTCCCAGAGTCGCCAGAGCTGTCACACTTCCTTTTTTACACACCTACCCCGAAGGATAATGTATAAGGGAGTTTTTCCAATTTAAAGTGACATTATTCAAGATGAGATTATTTATTTATCTCAGAGTCGCCACTTGGGATAGGTTTGGCTTTTGGTGTCCCAAGTCACCGGTTTATCTTGGAATTTGGATTTGGGTCCCTTGAAATGCACACTCGAATTTAGGAAGGTAAAATTAGTAAACAACGCGCCTAAAGTGACTAACGTGTTATTAACGTTGCGGGAGGACATACAAATTCGCTAAATGGCACGTCTCGAATTCTAAATATTTTTAATGAAGTAATGAAATAGGGTCACAAGATTTATGATTTTATTTGGCGCGGCACACCTCAAATTATTTTAAAGATCATCCTAAAATGAACCATTATTTTCTATTAATGATTGACTCTAAAACAACTTAATTAATTAGTACTATAAATTAATTATTATTGAAAGTATTAGAAGGTTCGGGCCTCAAGATCAAGTCCAAATTTAAATAAGAGGACAACCTCTTAATTCGAATTTGTTACTTAACTTGAAGGACCAAGACTGTATCACAAATTTAAAATAATGGCCTTAACAATGAATTATGGCCTTCAGAAAATTGGGCTTCAAAAATGGCCCAGGAAAACGCCTTCGGCTTTGATAAGGAGTTGTCCCCAACGCTGGGCCTCAGCATACGCCCAATTCGAAGGTGTCTCTAACAGTCCACGATTTAGCCAAAAGCCTGGGTCCACAAGGCTAGTAATGCATATGCTGGTTATTCTATAACTGGGCAATATTAGGCCCAACCTTTATGGTCCAAAATGGTTTAGAACACAATGTAAATACATCGGGTCTTTTTAAAATGTACAAGTAATAAACCAACCACAGCGTGTTATTGAAACTAAAGATGTGCCTAATTTACTTCAGTGGGTATGGAACAGTTAATTATTATCCAAATTGGAGGCCTAGCATCATCAAGAAAGCCTAATTGAAGAGATCTAGCTTAAGATTATTTTTAACTACCCAGAACAATAACTTCGAGGAGGCAAATCATAAAAAAGAGGTCATGGCTAAACATTTTAACCACAACATTAGTCTAGTTTCAACTTGTATACCACTTTCATGGTTCAATTATGTGGACAAACTCTTAAAATCATCACATTATCACATTAGTGATAAAATCCTAAATGACAGCTATCACTCACAACTAAACTACAAACCACATCACCAATACATTTAATTCAGATCACTTCTACTAATTATTACAAACCATTTATGTGAAATTAACATATGCAAAATCATATTACACTACAATACAAATCAGTAAATGAATTGGACGAAATTCAGGCTTCAATTTTTCTCGTGGATTCATTCCTCAAGTTTTAGCTCACAATTATCAATGTTACAAAGTTGTGTACCTGGAAATTTGCATAAATGAAGGGAAATTGAATTCATCTAGGCAGCAACAAGCAAACAACAATCAATCGACAACTTGAGATCAAGTTTTCAACCTAGAAATGGTATCAAAACAGCTAGGAAAACAGCTTTGAATGAACAACAATAGTAAACAACCCAAAACAAACTTGAATAACCCAATTTAAACTTGAAATCAACCCGGGAATTTCTGAAACTTAAACTACCAAAACACCCAAAATATTCAAGCCATTTTCAACCTTATATAAGCTGTAAATTTGGATTTAACAACTGGAACGCAAAATTATCCTAAGAAACTCCAATGGAAAAGTATTTTTGGAGTTTTTGGTTGCCTGAACTTTTAGAACTTTTCAATATTTCTCAGACTATTTTTTTTGGATTTTTGATCTCACTAGGCTTCTCAAATTTTTGAATTTTGAATTTTTTTCAAATCTGAAACTTTCTTAAACAACTCAGATTTTTCCCTCTCAAAACTTTTCAGATTTTTAAAAACTCTAAACTTATAAAACTTGCCTTGCAAGGCAAGGGGCATGCCTTTTTATAGGCAAAACTAGGGCAGCATCAGATTTTCCTTTTATATTCTAGATCCCTCTTTTAATTTTAGTTTTTAACTACTTAGTTCCTATAATTTTTGACTTATTGCCCAAGTTATGTGGCTAAGAATAAAAAAATATTGTTCAAGCCCCAACTCAGAAGCTTCTAAGGGCTTATCAATTCAGTTGTTGAAGATTCCCTAAGTGTATTACCCTAATTACCCTCATTTACCCCTAAATTTTACTTTGGACAATTAGCCCACCTTCAACTCATGGGTCAAGTTGACCCAATCATCCAAACCCAATTGGACTAGCCTATTTTTCTCGGGCTTTCAAACCAACCCTGAAATTAACCCAATTCAGGAATCCCAATAGACCATATAAAATTCAACCAAGCAATTCCAATTGGGTCCAGAAATAACGGGAAAAGGCGAACCAATATAGTAATTAAACTAAACTAAGCCATGAAAACCTACAAACTACAATGATTCAGAAACTTATATTTGTTTAAAAAGAAAAAAGTTCTTGAAGCAAATGATTCACTTACGCAAATAAACAGGGAAATTAACTAATTGGTCAAATCCAAATTGACCTAATTAAACTAAGCTAACAAAACTAGACTCAAGAGAAAATCAAAGATAAAAATTTAACAAACTCAATAAATCAGAGAATGGGAAATAATTTATAACTGGTTGAATTTCAAAGGAAAAGAGAAAGGAGAAAAACAAGAAGAAGAAAAACATGCGCAATAAAAACAAAAAGGGATGAAAATATGGCTAGACACTCACCGATTAAAGTTGGAATTATATTTGATACAACCAACTCACACGAAGCTAAATCAGCCCTCAAACCATGAGAAACCAAAGTTGGAGCTAATGCCTGCCACCAGGTTCAACAGAAACTAGTTTTGAACCGTTGAGGCTTGAACTCAGATTTAAGATTTGAGGAATTCTGGATAGATTCTAAGGAAACCAATGACATATTAGGCATGAGGAGTGTATAGGGATTATGGGGTGTTGTTTTGAAGTGATTTAGAGGTAGCGCCTCCACCATAGAAAATGTGGCGGCGTGAGGGTTTTGAAGTTTCGAGGGGCTTTGGTAGGATTTGAAGGAAACAGGGCTTGGATTTGGGAAGAGGAGGGTGAGGTGCTCAAGTGGTGTAAGTTTGGGGCTGTTTGGTGGAGGTGTCGCCGGTAGGTGAAGAGGGCGGCGAGTATTAGGGTTCGGTGAGAGGAGTCTCTGAAAGAGACGAAGGATGGAGGGTAATAGGGTTGCGACACTTAAATAATAAAGGACCCTAAGTTCTGGTCCGTTGGATCAGCTAACATAGACGGCTAGGATTAACTAGATCCAAACGGTGTCGTTTCACCTGGGAGATGGTGGACCGGGTCGGGGACCTGTTCGACCTGGGCTGAGACCGGGTTTAGGGAGGGGTTTGGCTTGGGGTCTAGCTGATTTGGGCTGGAATTTTAAAGAATGGCCCAAAAATTGGGTCTTTATTAAAGCTTTCATTTTCTTTTAATTTTTCTTCTTTTTTCTCTTCTTTTAAATTTCATTTTATTCTCATTTCATTTTTTTTAGATTTTTGTTAAGTTAAAATGAGAAGACCTGATTTAACTCTAATTTTCTAAAATTAACTAAATCCTAATTTAAAAAGAAAACTAAGGGAAAATCGAAAAATTAAAAGTAAAAATGCAAAAAGACTATTTTTGTTATATTCTTCTTATTTTTGCAATGTTAATTAACTAGTAAACCTAAAAATATAAAATTGAATTCTAAATGCAAAGGTACTATATTTTTATATTTTTTATGAATTATACCAACTAAAGATGCACACAAAATGCAAACAAACACAAAATCATGCAATTAAATTCTAAAAATCAAATAATTAAGGAAAAACCCTACTTTTATATGTTACATAGGAATAATTCGAGCGACACAAAAATCACGTGCTCACGGTAATTAATACACATTCACATCGATCCGTCCTTCTTCTTAACAAACAACACCAGTGCACTCCAAGGCGAAACACTCAACCTAATGAAACCCTTCTCACGCAAGTCTTGCAACTGCTCTTTCAACTCCGATGGGGCCACGCTATACGGCAGGATAGAAATGGGCAGAGTACCCAGAGCCAAATCAATTCAAAAGTTAATATCTCTGTCGTGTTCCATACCCGGCAGGTCTGAAGGAAAAACATCAGGAAACTCACGAACAATGGGCCTAGAATCAATAGAAGGAACCTCAGCACCAGAATCACGAACATATGCCAAATAAGCCAAACACCCATTCTCGACCATACGCCGAGCCTTCACATAAGAGATAACACTACTGGTAGAATGAGCAGGAGCCCCTCTCCACTCTACACGAGGCAAGCCCGGTAAAGCTAAGGTCATATTCTTTCCATGACCGTCCATGATAACTTGGTATGGTGATAGTCCATCCCCAATATAACACCAAAATCATCCATGTCCAGAAGGAGAAAATCTACACGAGTCTCAAGACCTCTAATAACCACTATACATAAATAATGGGCGCAATCCACCACAATAGAATCACCCACCGGCGTATGCACATAAACAGGGGCACTCAAAGAATCACTAGGCATGACCAGATATGGCACAAAATAAGATCGGAGCTTCTCTACCACAAACCAAAACAGTACCTGCACCTCCACCTCTAATACCTTTACCTCCACCTCTAGCATCTCTAGCTTCACCTCTAGCTAAATGAGCGGGCTGGACGAGTCCCTCAATGAACCTCCTCACTCTCTCTCAAAGTGGGAAGTATGATAAGAGCACGACGTGCATCGATGAATCTAATCTCATACTGAGTAATAGTCATAAAACCATGCTGGAGATGCTCAAATTGCCTCCGATAGGCCTCTCTTTGAAAGATGCAGAGAAACTTCTCCAGAAATAGTTGCATGAACTGTTCTCAAGTCAAAGCTGATGACCTAACTGGTATAGCCAATAAAAAATCTCTCCGACTAATCTTGGTGGATCCTGACAAGCGAAAAGTAGCAAAATCGACCCCATTGGTCTCCACGATCCCCATGTTCCTGAGAACCTCATGACATCTGTCTAGAAAATCTCGGGGATCCTCAGAAGATGCACCGCTGAAAGTAGTACTGAAGAGCTTGGTGGAACCTATCCAACCTCGGCAAAGCCTCCGAAGATGTAGCTGATCTATCACTGTTCTATGCTGTTGTTTGGATGGAGAAGCGGTATGTGACCTCTCCATTCGTGAAAGGACAAGAGTGGAGGTTTCAATTTAGCATTGAGAGAACAAAATAGCATGATAGGGGAAGAATAGAAGTAAAACCTTTCCTAACTCGGTGCCTCTGGGGATAAATACAGACGTCTCTGTACCGATCCCTCAGACTCTACTAAGCTTGTCTGTGAACTGTGAGACCCATGTAACCTAGAGCTCTAATACCAACTTGTCACGACCTAAATTTTCCACCCTCGGGAGTCGTGATAGCGCCTACTAATGTGAGCTACGCAAGCCAATCCCTTAGATACATACTGCATTATTCAATTATTTATTTTTAATAAATATAAAGCGATAACATGTAAACATCGGTTCTTTAAACAATTAAGCAGAAGATAACAATTAAATATTTTAAATCTGCATCTATTACAAACCTTAAAACCTTAAGCACCCAAAACCTGGTGTCACAGTGTCACAAACTATCTAAGATTACTACATACAAGGTCAGAAGAAATAACAGTAAACTGTTTCTAAATAAAAGAAAAATGAAACAGGAAATAGAGATAGAGGGAGACTTCAGAGCCTGCGGATGCCTGCAGGTCTACCTTGGGTCTCCGTGTGGACTGAAGGGAGCCCCCATACTACAGTCCAAGAGCTGCTTCTGGATCTACATATAGTGTAGAGTGTAGTATCAGCACAATCAACCCCATGTGCTGGTAACTGCCTAGCTTAACATCGGTGAAGTAGTGACGAGGCTAGGACCAGACTATCAATGAAACCTGTACAATTTAACTATATACAGCAGAAAAAAAAGTACAGAAGGGGATAGTCATATACAACCAAGTATGGGAGGGGGGAAAAGCATGTTGCGGGGAAACATTGAATAGTAACAGAAGAGCAACAACTATATATGAGGATCACCACCATTCAATTGAAAATAGGAAGAAGAACTCATGTTGCGGGGTAGAACAAGTATCAATAGGTGTAAGAATGTGAATTTTCCCCTATACAAAATACTCCTATAAAATCTTAAGAAAAATAGATTTTTGTTAATCATTTGCCATTTTAGGAATTTTTGTATATTTTTTAATTTTTTGCATTTTGTGCTTGTTTATGTTTTAGTTAAATCATGAAAAACACCAAAAATATCATGTATGGCATTGAGGCTTTATCAAAATCGAAAATCACAAAAAATGCTTCATTTTTACACTTTCTTTTATTGATTTTTTCTCTTGTAATTTAGGAATAAATAGCTTTTATAATTTTTATAATTAGCTAATTAGTTTAATTTCACACTTTTAGATAATTTCAGATTTTTAATTTGTAGACTTTAATTAAAAGAAAAAAATTAAAAAATAAAAGAAAGAATTGAAAAAAAAAGGTTTGTCCTGTGAAATTGGGCCAAAATTAATGCTGAGCCCAAAGCCTATACCCAAATCTATCCAAACCCAATAATCCACTCAAAGGCCAATCTTTCTACCCAAATAGCTATTACCTTTTACCCTAATCCCTCACATAAAAGGAGAGGGAAGGCACAAAAAGAGATCAGATCTTAGACCTCACCTAAAAACGGCGCACCTTGAAAAGCCCTCTTTCTTCTTCAGCTGACCTCACAAAAAAAGACACCTTCAACACCTACAACACACCACAAACACACAAAAAGACGCCAAATTCTCCATCAATCCGTCGTATATACACCACGAGACCCACCCCCTGAATGATGGTCTTCTTCTCACCCTCCTACCACCTTTTCTGATCTTCCTCACAATAAGAAATACCCCCCACCTTGTGAGATCGTCTTCAGGTTCTCAAAAATCAGAACGAAAAGAGCAGCACACACATATTCAAAAAGAAAAGCCACACACATGTATTTTTGTTACTTCTTTCAATTTGGATTTTGTTTTCCATATGGAGTTTGTTTGAAGTTGTATCTGAGTCGAAGTTCCTTCTCTGTTCGAGGTCCTCGACGAGAGCAGATTTCCGTTTTGATTTGAGTTCGTTGTTAGATTTTGATTCAAGTTGTGTTCAAAGGCTTATTTTTAGTGAAAGTTCAAGAGGAAATGGCTGAAATCTTGCTATTTGTTGTTGATTATTACTCAAATGAACTCAAGGCATTAGGTACACAACTACAAATTATCATTTACCTTTTCTTAAATCAATTACTTGAATTGCTTGACTGGTTGTCAATCTATTGTTTTTGTTGTTGTTTGGATATATGTGCACCTAATAGGATACCCAATTGATTTAAATTTGACCCATTGTACTTAAACTAATTGTGGTTTCGTGACTAGTCATAATTTGGGGAAGTGAAGGTTCATATGTGAGAATATAAAATGTGTGCTCCTCTGTTATTCTGAGAGTGATATTGGGTGTTTCAAGAACCTCGCTGTCAGATTATAATCCGTGTAATTTGTTATGGTAAACCCCAAAAGGCCTTGGGAAAATATGTCGTTTAATATAATGAATTAATTGAGATGTTATTGACTAGGAACTAATATTCACATTGTTTCGTTCGAACGCCTACTATGTAAGTCTTATGAACATCCGTAGTTAGTTTGTTTTAGTCGAGTAAAGCCTTTTGGAATAATTTGAGGCGTGTTATGCCAAATAAAATCCAAAAATATATGGCCCTCATTTAGTTAATTTTAAAATCCTTAGAATTTGAGTCGTGCCATTTAGCAAATTTTCATGGCCCTCGCAAAGTTAACAACGTGAAGTTGCTTTAGGCGCGTCTTTTAATAATGTTACCTTCTTAAACTTGGGTGTGCATTTCATGTGACCCAAATCCAAATCCTAAAACGTTGAATAAATGTGTTTCGGATTGCGGGTGCATTTCATGTGACGCGATCCAAAGACATGTTTTAGACGATGTTTAATCTTCCTTAAAATTAATTAAAAGCAGTAAATAATTTAAAATTACACTATATGTTTGAACATGTATTAAAATCAGATAATAGGCCAATGGTAATAGTTTAAGCGACCGTGCTAGAACCACGGAATCCAGGGGTGCCTAACACCTTCCCCGAGATAACATAATTCATTAGTCAGAATTTTTGGTTCGCAGACTTCACAAGAAAAGTCAAAATTTTCCTCGATTTAGGATTTAAAATAAATCGGTGACTCGGGACACCAGAAAATAAACTATCCCAAATGGCGACTCTAAAAAATAAATAAATAATCCCATTTCGAATAATGTCATTTAAAGTGGAACAACTCTATCCCAAGTGGCGACTCTAAAAAATAAATAAATAATCTCATTTCGAATAATATCATTTAAAGTGGAAAAACTCCTTTATACACCATCCTTCGAGTAGGTGTGTAAAAAAGGAGGTGTGACAACAGGAAATCAGCAATTTAGTGCAGAGAAACCGTAACACAGTTATCAATAAAAATTAAGAAATCAAAGACAAGTGCACAGCATCACCCTTCATGCTTTTACTCTCTTTCTCCAAGACAATACACGGCATCACCCTTTGTGCTTTAACACTCTCACCAAAATAGTACACGACATCACCCTTCACGCTTTACGTTCTTTCTCACCCAAACAATAATCACAAGGCAAATAGGGTAAGGGAATCTATCACCATGAAATAAAGTCAAGTAGCAACAGAAAAATCAATAAATAAACATAAAGAACAACATAACTCAATTATCCGCAAGAATCAGGGAAATCAAGGACAAATTCACGGCATTACCCTTCGTGTTTTTACTCTTATCCTCACCATAAGAATCAATACAATAGGCAAGTAATGGTACATCATGCGACACAGCATCACCCTTCGTACTTTACACTCTTTCCTCACCATTAAAATTAATATAATAGGCACGGAATGGTATATCGTGCAGTACGGCATCACCCTTCGTGCTTTACACTCTTTCCTCACAAAACAAACAATGCACGGCATCACCCTTCGTGCTTTAACACTCTTCCTCACCCAAATAACATTTACAAACAAAGCGGAAAGGAAATAAACAAAATAATAATAGAAATCCTGGCAAGGGAACACAATTGAACAATTACATCCCGACAAGGGAACAACAATTAAACAATTAAATCTTGGCAATGGAACAACATCAATAATCTCAACATCCCGGCAAGGGAGATAATCAACAAAGCAATAATATCTCAGCAATGGAACAATTTAATAAATCTTTCTCGTTCTTTCACTTTTATTTCATAACTCACTTTACCACTTGAGCTAGTGTTCCAAAGGGTTCAATCATCTCATATACTTTCACAATTCGTATTATAACTTGAGCCAATGCTCCTCAATGTTCAAAGATCACAATTGCTTCCACAAACTTCTCAAAACAAATAAAAATCATCACCAAGGCATGAAAGATACAACAAAATCATGATATTTACAATATAATGACTCACAGTCATGCTAGACACCAGCATATATATACTCGTCACCATGACTATACGTCGTACTCAACAATTATCACATAGCAAATAGGACTCAACTCCTATTCCCTCAAGCTAAGGTTAGACCAAACACTTACCTTGATGTCACGAACGCAATTCAAACCTCAACTATCGCTTTACCTCTTGATTCCACCACTAACTCGTTCGTATCTAGCCACAAGTTACTTAATTACATCAATAAATGCTAAATGAAACAATTTGAATGCATGAAAATGAGTTTTTCAAAGTTTTACCTAAAAAGTCAAAATCGCCCCCAGGCCCACATGGTCAAAACCCGAGGTTCGAACAAAAATCACCGATTACTCATTTCCCCACGAACTCAAATATATAATTTATTTTTAAATCGAACCTCAAATTGAGGTCCAAATCCCTAATTTTTTAAAAACTGAGATTCTACCAAAAACACCCAATTTTCCCCGTGAAAATCTTAGGTTTCAAGTTGAAATCATGTTAAAAGATGTTAATGATTGAAGAAAACTAGTAAAAAATGACTTACAATCGATTTCGAGAAGAAAAGTTGTTTAAAAAATCGACTCTTATGTTTTTGGGTTTTAAAAGTTAAAAAATCACTGAAAATCCCGTCTAAATATACATTCCTCAGATGCCCTGTGCGGGACCGCACAAAATCAACCGCGGCCGCACATGCTTCCTGTGTTCTGCAGTGACAGGTCTTAATATTTTGGCCATAACTTTTTCTACGTATGTCTAAATGCCTATTATAATATGTTTATGAAAACTAGGCATGACGGTCTACAACTTATGTTTTAAATCATCTCAAAATTCTTTATGGATCAAAAGATACAAGCTTCCGAAGCCGGACCAGAGAAGTGCTCTTCACCGCGGACCATACCAAAACTAGTGCGGCCGCACGAGCCTCTCTGCGGCAGCAGTCCATATCGTGCAGACCGCATTGCCCTGTTCATAGGTCCTCCACCTCTCTAAGCCTGCAACAACTCTATTTTTAAGCCTAAGACACCCCGGAACCTACCTGAAACTCACCCGAGCCCTCGAAACTCAAAATCAAGTATACACAAAACTTCAAAAATATCCTACGGTATCTATTCGTGTAATCAAATCATCAAAATAACATCATGAACATCAAATTAAATCTCAAGATCAATGAAATTTTCTCAAAACTTCTTTAAACATCAATTTTGCAATTTAAGTCTGAATCACGTCAAATGACATCCGTTTTTCACTAAATTCAACCGAAACGCGTTAAATCATATATAAGACCTGTATCGGGTGCCGAAACCAAAATACAGGCCCGATACCATCATGTTCTAATCAAATTTCATTTCAAATTTCCTTAAACAATTTCAGAAAATAATTTTTTTTAAAAATTCATTTCTCGGGCTTGGGACCTCGGAATTCGATTTTGGACATATTCCCAAGTCCCATATTTTCCTACGGATCCTCCGGGTCTGTCAAATCAAGGGTCCGGGTCCGGGTCCGGGTCTGTTTATCCAAAACGTTTATCGAAGTCAAATTCATTCATTTTACAGTCAAAACTTATCATTTTTCACAAATTTTCACATCTAAGCTTTCCGCCTTCGCGCCCGAACTACACACGCAAATTGAGGTGGTGCTAAGGGAGGTTTTTAAGGTCTCGGAACGTAGAATTTCATTGTAACACAAGTGATGACCTTTTGAATCATCATAGTTTACGATCAAAGAAATATGAAATAGAGCAAAATCGATTAGTGAATAGTGTTAGGAGTTAACTTGGTTAAAATGCAAATTTAAAGAAAGAAAAAGATGAAATAATAGACGACAAAATATATTTTAACTAATTTGTAAGTGAAATTATTTTCAGTCAATATTATTCTCGTTTTGGTAATTAATTTTAGTCATTTTTATACTGTACATTGTCAGTTATCTATTTTTTCTAGGTACTATATAATTAACCTCTTCATGACCAAATCTCTCAAAGAACAAATATTTATTTTTTTAAATTTGTGTTAACTTAACGACTCTGTAAAGAATCGTGATAAAGTTTATCATAAATATGTTATCATTTAAAATTCGTATTGTGTCACATAATGACAATAATTTTGGTAAGATATTCCCAAAGGAAGTATGCCTTTCAAGTTCACCTCAAAAGCAATGCTCCAACGAGAAATGTTGATGGACCATCTTGCTCAAAAATAGATTTTACATTGGATAAAATTTATTATTTTTTAATTATTTAAACCTCTAGAATTAATCAATGCTGGAGTTATTCAAACACTAATCCACTAGAATAATGATACTTCAAAATCAAATATATACGTAAATATGTCATGAATGAGTCATCTTTCAATAGTAAATTATATTATTAGCTTGCTTTAGTATTCTTGTAAAATAAGATTTCCCAAGTGTGTTTCTTTCATTGATAATATCTCTCTAATATATATACAATTCGTACCTCTATAACTAAGGAAACATGTATGTACAATTTGTTACAAATAATCCGACTACTTCAACTAAGCAAAGATATCTCTATGATCTGATTGCTATAACTAAGGAAATATATCTTTGTGATTTTGTAATAGATACAAGTGATCAAATAAGATTTTCCAATACTCTCCCTCAAGTTGGAGCATGAATTGTGGAAATGCCCAACTTGGCCAACAATTTATGAAAATGGTCATGACCAACAACTTTCGTGAGTATATCAGCCAATTTGTTCTGGAAGATATAGGATGAGTCATGATCGTCTTTGACTGTACGTATTGCCGAATGAAATGACAATCTATCTCGATGTGCTTCGTACGTCCATAAAAAACAAGATTGGCGGCGATATGGATAGCAGCTTGGTTATCACAAAAAAGAGAAATAGCTTCTGCATATGTTATTTGAAGACCTTGTAGAAGCCGAAGTAACCAAACAATCTCACTGGTAGTAGTGGCCATGGCTCTATATTCCGCTTCAGTAGAGGAACGAGAAACCACTGTTTGTTTCTTAGATTTCCAAGAAATGGGTGATTTTCCATGAAACACAATGTATCTGTAGTTGATCGCCGTGTCATTGGACACCCTGCCTAATCGGCATCACAGTAAACTCTTATAGATAGAGAATTACACGAAGGAAGTAGAATCCCTTCACTTGGATTTCCTTTGAGATAACATAAAACTCTATAAGCAGCTTCTAGATGATGTTATCTTGGTGCATGCATGAATTGACTAAATATATGGACAACATAGCTAATGTTTGGACGAGTGATAGTAAGGTAAAGAAAGAATCCTATCAGACGACGATATTTCCTCGGATCATTTCAAACTTTGCCAGAATTAAGAGAAAGCTTATGTTATTTCTCCATGGGAAAGCTAGCCGGCTTGCAGCCTGTGAGTCCACTTTCTGCTAAAATATCAAGTACGTACTTGCGTTGGGTTAATGAAATGCCTGGTGGTGATCTTGCCACTTCAATACCAAGAAAATATTTGAGCTTTCCAAGATCCTTGATATGAAATTTTGCATTTAAATGATCTTTCAGCTTGGATATGTGATCATAATCATTTCCCATAATGATGATACCATCCACATATATGAGAACCGTCACATAAGATCCTCTAGGATGAGACAATGTAAACAAAGAATAGTCTGCATGTGATTGCTGAAAACCAAGAGAAAGTAAAGAAGTAGTAAACTTATGGTACCAATTTCGAGATGCCTGACGAAGGCCATATAGAGATTTTTGTAATCAGCAAACTCTTTGCTCCCCTTGTTTTGCAAAACCTTGTGGAATCTTCACGTAGACTTCTTGTTTCAAGTCACCACGTAGAAACACACTATTGACATCTAATTGATGAAGTTCCCTATTCTGAATCACGGCAACCGCTAATAAACAACGTACCATGACAAGTTTAGCAACAGGTGCAAATGTTTCATGAAAATCAACCCCTTCAATTTGAGTATATCCTTTTGCTACCAAGCGTTCCTTGTAGTGCTCAATACTTCCATCGGGTTTATATTTCACTTTGTAGAACCATTTTGAGTTTATAGCTTTTTTACCTAGAGGTAAAATCTGCAAAGTCCAATATGGTTGGCTTCTAAAGCAGAAATTTCTTTTGCCATGGCCTCTCTCCAATATGTGTGCTTAACTGCTTGAGTAAAATATTTTAGCTCATCGGTGGATGAAATGGCCGCCCAAAAAATAGCATAATTGGAGGATAGTTTAGAATATGAAATAGAGTAAGATAAAGGATGTACCATTGAGTTGGCCGATGGAGTATATAAGAGTGGTTGATCATTCAACTTGGCAAGAGAAGGGGCAAACATAATCATATCCTGATAACTTTTGTGAGACTTGTCGCGAGCGTTTACCAAGTCCAAGGCTAGGAGGAGCAATACTATAAGATGTATTAGTAAGATCACTACTATCAGTTGTTGGTGGTGGAGAAGTGCTTGTGGGTGTATTTTCTGAATTCTCAATGGCACTACAATTCTCAAATATAGCACAATTCTCATTAGTTCATGTTGCTCTATGAAATTGGGTTCTTGTCCAGATGGCTCATCAAATGTAATCGGTTTACTCAAGTTAATTTGTGGCATAATCTTTGTCTTTTCAGAACCTTCAAAAGGATAAATGTGCTCAAAAAATTGGACATCCCGCGAAACATAAATCTTTTTATCCTCAAAATCATAAATCCTATATCCCCTTTGACTGCTAGGATATCCAATAAAAATGCCTCGCTTTGCATGTGGAGCAAATTTATCTCGAGGCTTGCTATTCATATGTCCATAACAAAGACATCCAAAGTTTCTCAAATGATCATATGTAGGTACTGCGCCAAGTAGCTTCTCATACGGGGTTTTATTTTTTAGACTAGAAAGAGGAATTCAATTAATTAAATATGCCGCAGTAAGGACACATTCTCTCGAAAACTTGATGGGTAGATATGCTTGAAAGCGCAGTGTACGAGCCACTTCCAAGAGATGTCTATGCTTTCTTCAACTACTCTATTATGTTGTGGAGTTTCTGAAGGAAAAAAAATAATAGGATTCATCGGATAGATCTTCGAATTACAAGAAGATTAAGGCGGAAGAAACTAAGGCTGACCCGCCAGCCCTAACTTCAAAAATGGTAGGAAACCCTCGAGTTGAAGGTGAGGGGGAAAATAGCTTCTCGACAGCGCCTGAGGGAGGGATAAACTTGGCTGATCCTTAGGCCGTAGAGACGGTGGCTTCCGAGCCAGTGTCTGATGTCATTGCGGTCCAACTTCATAGCGGAGAGACAACTGAGGGAGTATCGGGTGCTGACCCCGAGCTGGACGGTGTCCAAGGTTCCCCTCGGGCTGGGGTGCCTTTGGTAGGTGGTTCGGAGGGGCCTAGTTCTGGGGCCCTGAATGGACAAAGGATGGTCCCGATTGACCCTGCTAGTGTCATGGTCGTGATTGATTCCCTTTAGAGAACAACCCTACCTCCTAAGGGAGTTCAAGATGCCCTACACGAAGAACCTTCTGATGCAGGGACCTATCAAAGGCAGAGATGCGCTCGAGAGGCTTCCATTCATTCCCGAGGGAGGCCCTGAGATCGATGCTTTACTCTTCTTTCGTGAGATGAGCAGGCTTTGTGAGTAGGTAACTTGTGTGAATCCTGTCTGTTGCTCTGGGCTCGATTGCTCTAACCTTTATCTTTCTAACTTGTCTTTTTGTGGCTTCAGGACAAGGTGCTTTATAGTTAGATATTCACCCGGTATCAGGATGAGGTGGCCCGCCATGAGAGTGAGAAGGCTCACCTTACTAAACATGTTACCTAGTCCCCGTTTGCCATTATCTGAATGTTTTGCCAGGTCCCAATGTTTTAACATCTTGGATCTGATTCGTGCAGTTTGAGGAGGAAGGTGCCCTGCTGAGGGAGGAGCTCATGGTCAGAGACTCTAAAGTCTCCGAACTCAAATGATATGTGAGGGATATAACTTCCGAGAGGGATTCCCTCCAGGATAAGATGACCTTGGTTCAGCATCAGCTTAGTGAAGCAAGGGAGGATATGGACAAGTACATAGGTCTCTATTCTAAGTTGGTAGCTACATTGTTCGGGATCAAAACTGAAGACGGGGCGCTTATATCTTTGCATAGAGAGGATGACATTGTGACAAGAGCTCAAACCGGGAAGGCACCTGAGGAGGACGACCTGAAATTGACTCAAGATGTGGAACGTGCTCGATTGGGATATCAGAGGTAGTCTTTGGTAGATGCACATGTGAGAGATATCATTTTGCCTACCGAGCTCGGAAGGGTGAAGACCCTATAGAGGAAAGATGATGCCTTGCTTACTTTCGTAGGTGTGCTGGGCAGTGGCTCAGGAGGTGATAAAAATGAAGGCGGAGCCTCCAGAGGGGAAGAGGCTGTCGAAAGGGGGTTGTTGAAGGACCCGTAGTTGTTAGGATGCAACCTTTGGTGGAGCCATCGAAGATGTAGGCTCGATGACAGACTAGGATTCTGTTTGGTTCTCTCTTTATGAGGGTTTTTTAAGACTTGTAAATACCCCCCCGGGGGCCATAAGAAAGCTTTTTGTTCCCTATCCTTTCTTTCCCTTTTTTTTTTAGAAAAACTATGTGATGTATTTTAAATTTTGACCTGAGGTCCCAGGTCTTGGGTTAGACCCTCAGGATTTGCTACCGTCGGGCGACTCGTTCGTATTGGGTTGGTACGCTCTTTTGGCGTAAGTTGTCATTTGAGCTCTGATGCTTTTTGCTTTTAGGCAATTTTAGTTAATTGTTTTGGGTTCAGTCTCCGAGTCGGTTCAGACTCGAGCATATTTGACCCTCATGTTTTCGGATTTGTGCAGGTTGGCGATAATGGATCTTATACCTTGGGTCGAAGTGACCTTTTATGTGGTCTAGCGACAACGGCTCTTATGCCTTTGGTCGAAGTGACCTTTTATGTTGGCTGGCGACAATGTCTCTTATGCCTTTGGTCAAAGCGACCTTTTATGTGGGATGGTGACAATTGCTCTTAAGCGTTTGGTCGAAGCGACCTTTTGTGGGCTGGAGACAATGTATATTACATCATTGCCCTGGGGAATTTTTAGTTAACTATTTAGGGTTCAGTCTCTGAGTCGGGTTTCAACTCGAGCTCATTTGACCCTCAAGTTTTTGGATTTGTCTGGGCTAGCGACAATGGCTCTTACGGCTTGGGTCGATACAGCCTTTTATGTGGGCTTTATTTTTCCCTCGTTAAGGACTTTTTAAGATTACTTTTTCCTGACTCTTCGACGATTCGAGAAGAACCTCGATTATGAGTCATTTTGTGGTGATGATCGAGTACCTTGGGAGGTTTGGCTCAAAGGCTGAGTATCTCAAAGCCTGTGATTTAGAGCTGACATGGTCGAAGCTCTTTTGCCTATGTCGAGGGTAGCCTATTTAATTGGTTCTTTTCGAAGTAATTGAAGGCCTGTGATTTTGTAGGGACGGTCGGACGTCCCCGAGTTGTGTTAGTTTCGCTGGTACGGCCTTATGACCCTAGTTATTTATGCTTGGGCCGGACCCATTGTTGATCCCGAGTGTAGTAGTTTAGGCATCTATATTGAGGGTATGCCTTTTAGGGTTCTTACAAGATCAATATGTAGCCTTAACTTTGCGATTAGGTTTATTCCTTTTAGTAAGGTCTTACAATCTTTAGATACTTGGTACAAGTATGGTTCATGCTTTGCTTGAGGTCTTACAGATACTGTTGCTACCTTATGTAGGTTTTACGAGACCGAGTCTGCCCTCATGGGGTCTTATGGCCTCAGATTTTTTAATGAATGGTGATTGGCGATAGTACCCGATCATCGAGGGTATCGTATCTTGGGAACAGTTACTTGTAAGCTTAATATTGCCTCATTTTGGGCTTGCAATTTTGGCAACTCCGATGCTGAGGTCATGCAATTTTTTGAGATTTTGGCGCCAGTCTTTGAGTGCTCGGGACACTTTCAATTTTGGAGAGATTTTATGATTTTGATGTTGTCTCTTTTAGGGCTTACGAGTTTGGAGTTCCGACCCGGGGGTCGTTCAGGTGTCGAATTGTTGATGCCAGTCTCCAAGTGTTCGGGAATTTTTTCGACGGAGGAGTCATTTTTGTGAAAATGCCAAGTTTCTTTTGGAATATGAGTCTTTTTGATAAAGGGTATTCTTCGATTACTTGGTATAAGTTTACATATTTTAGCAGTCGAAGGGCTCGACTATACGGACACGGTTCTCTCAACCGTTTGGCCCAGTACATCATTTTCCTATTGGGACCCCGGGGGGATGCCCCCCCAATATTTGAGGTGCATTGAAAAAGAAATCTTGAATACTTTTTGAGCCTCTTTATGTAGCATATGGTCGTTGCCTCGTTAAAAACCTTGCTTGTAAAATCTAGGGACAAAATTCGGTCGAAGGAAAAGAGTGCAACGCATGCGCGAGGGTGCTTTCAGAATTTGGATGCCCTATTAATAATACCTTTTTAGCATTGATATGTTCCAGTTGCTTGGAAGATATTTGCCCTCCATGGTACTGAGCTTGTAAGACCCTTTGTCGACTTCTCCGATAACACGATACGGTCCTTCCTAGTTTTGACCTAGCTTTCCTTCATTAGGGTTTCGAGTGTTAAGAGTGACTTTCCTTAGGACCAAGTCCCCAACTCCAAAATATTGGAGGTTTGTTCTCCTATTATAATACTTTGCGATCCTTTTCTTTTGGGTGGCCATCCGGACCAGCGAGGCTTCTCATTTTTCATCTAGTAGTTCGAGGGCCGTTGTCATGGCCCCGTTGTTTGAGCTCTCAGTGGTGTGTTGGAATCTAGCATTCAGCTCCCTGACCTCTACTGGTATCAAAGCCTCGACATCATATACAAGAGATAAAGGTGTTTCCCCTGTTCTTGATTTTTAAGTTATTCGGTATGCCCATAGCACTTGGGGCAACATTTCTCTCCACTTTCCATTGGCATTTTCCAGCTTCATTTTTAAGTTCTGGATGATGCTTTTATTTGTGGACTCGTCCTGACCATTCGCACATGGGTGGTAAGGCGTCGACAGGATTCTTTTGATTTTGTGATCCTCAAGGAACAACTGCCTCCCATTATCGCATGTTATCTCGGAGGGAATCCTGACTCGTAATATAATGTGGTTCTAGATGAAGTTTTCTCTTATTTTCTCAAAGGCCTGTGCTTCCACCTATTTTGAGAAATAGTCAGTCATAAATAAAATGAATTTAGCTTTACTTGGTGCTATCGGCAGGGGCTCGACGATGTCCATCGCCCATTTCATGATTGGCCATGGCAATTAGACCGAATGCAGTTGTTCGCCAGGTTGGTGAATCATAGGGGCAAATCTCTGCATTTGTCGCACTTTCGGACGAATTCCTTGTTTATTTTTCCCATGTTTTCCTAGTAGTAGCCTGCCTTGATCACGTTTCGGACCAAGGAGTCAGCGCCGGAATAGTTTCTACAAGTACTCTCATGAATTTCTCGAAGTACATAGTCTGTATCCCCTGGCCCCAGATATACTGCTAAGGGCCATCGAAGGTTCTTCTGTACATAATATTTTTTTAATCGAGCGAGAACCGAGCTGCTTTGGTTCATAGGGCCCTCAATTCATTTGGATCCGCGAGCAATTTTCCGTCTTTTAAATAGTCAATATATTTATTTCTCTAGTCCTATGTTAGGCTAGTGGAGTTAAACTCAGCATGACGTTCCTCGACCACTGATTTAGATAGCTGAATGACAGCCCCGGGGAGTAGGTCATCTTCTCAAATGATCCCAGGTTTGTTAGGGCATCGACATTGCTATTCTGCTCTCGAGGTACATGGACTAAGGTCCATTCTTTGAAATGACGTAATGCGACTTGGATTTTATCCAAATAACTCTGAGTCATGTCTTCCCAAACTTTGTAGCTCCCATTCATCTAGTTTACTACCAAGAGCGAATCGCATTTTTCCTCAATGGTCTCGACTCCCGAGCTTTTTGCCAGTTCTAAACCTGCAATCATAGCCTCGTACTCGGCTTCATTGTTAGTCAATTTTGCAACTTTTATAGATTGTCTTATTATGCCACCCGTAGGTGGCTTCAGTACTATACCGAGTTCGGATCCTCTCATGTTTGTGGCGCTATCAGTGAAAAGGGTCCATACCTCGGAAGACGTGCTTGATTTTAGTAAAGGTTCCTTTTCTACCTCGGGTACGAGGGAGGACAAAAAATTAGCCATGAAGTCTTCCAGAATCTGGTACTTGATAGCTGTTCGAGGTTGATACTCGACATTATACCCCCTGAGTTTGATGGCCCATTTGGCCAATTGGCCCAATAGCTTGGGTTTGTGAAATATGCTCCGAAGAGGATATGTCTTTAGAACGCAAATACAGTGGCATAGAAAATATGGCTTCAATTTTTGCGAGGCGCTTATTAGCGCGAGAGCCAATTTCCTAGGTGTGGATACCTAATTTCGGCATCCCCTAGGGTACGGCTTACGTAATAAATAGGAAATTGCATACTTGCTCTTCTCGAACCAGTACGTTGCTTACCGCTATTTCGGATATGGCCAGGTATAGATACAGTGTTTCATCCTCCTTTGGTGTATGGAGCAGAGGCAGACTAGTCAGATGTTGTTTCAACTCCTCTAAGGCACGTTGGCATTCTGGAGTCCATTCAGAGTTGTTTTTCCTTTTGAGTAAAGAGAATAAATGAGCCGCAGTTCGCCCTGTCAGCCGTTGCATGCCTGTTACATTATTTACCACTGTGATTTCTTTGATGGCCTTGATTTTATCGGAGTTAATCTAGATCCCCCTATTTGATACCATGAAGCCCAAGAATTTTCCCAAACCCACTTCGAATGCACATTTCTCGGGGTTGAGCTTCATGTTTTAACTTTTGAGGATGTCGAAAGTTTCCTGCAAATGAGTCAAATGGTCGTCTGAGCGCAGGGAGTTAACCAACATATCATCAATATAAACTTCTATGGATTTTCCTATTTGATGTTCGAACAATTTATTAAATAGACGCTGGTACGTAGCCCCTCCGTTTTTTAGTCCAAAGGGCATTACGTTGCAATAATAGGTACCATATTTCGTGATGAATCAAGTCTTCTCCCTATCCTCAGGGTTCATTTGAATTTGATTATACCCCTAGTAGGCATCGAGAATGGTGAGGGTCTTGTGGTCGGCTGTAGCATCAATTAGACAATGGATGTTAGGCAATGAGAACGAATCCGTGGGATACACCTTATTTAAGTCTTTATAATCTATGCACATTCTTAGCTTATTTCCCTTTTTGGGTACCACTACTATGTTGGTCAGCAATTCGGGGTACTTTACTTCTCTAATGGACCCTATTTTAAGAAGTTTTGTTTCCTCTTCCTTGACGAATGCATATTTTACCTCGGTCTGTGGCCTTCTTTTATGCTTCACTGGTTTAAACCTGGGGTCAACACTCAGCCTATGGGAAGTTATTTCCGGCGAATTCCTATCATATCTAGGTGGGACCAAGAGAAACAGTCGATATTGTTAATAAGAAATTAAATGAATTCTTTCCTAAGTTCGAGAGTCAATCCTACTCCCAGGTATACCTTATGATATGGGAGGTATTCGATCGAAACAGCCTGCTCCAGATCTTTGTTTGTTGATTTCGTTGCGTCCGACTTTTCGGGGGCCACGAAAGTTTAAGGAGCAAAGAAATTTTCTTTGTCGCCTTTGGGGGTCTGTATGCTCCTCGACTCATTCGAGGTCGGGTATGTGGGGGTCGATGCCTCCTGGTAAACTGCGAACATTTCTTTCGATGTATGCTATTTTTCGTATATGGTCGTTATGCCATCCTTTGTCGGAAATTTTATCATCTGGTTTAGAGTTGACGGTACCGCCCTCATGCTGTGTATCCATGGCCTACCAAGCTTGTACCTCATGTCACCACTGATGACTTGAAATTTGGTGTTCTAAACCGCACCGGACGTGTCGACAGGAGGGTAATTTCTTCTTTTGTTACCTCGCCGGTCATATTGAAGTCGTGGAGGACCCGGGAGGTGGGTATGATCTGATCGAGCATCCCAAGTTGTTCTACTACCTCTGCCTGATTATGTTAGCCGAGCTGCCTGGATGCACGAGCACACATTTAACTCGAATGTTGCTAAAAAATGATATTATCGGCACGTCATGTATGGTTCTTCCAAGGACTCGAGATCCTCTTTGCTGAATGGAATGTGTCCTTGGCCACGCGGTCTCAGGTTCGACCCTTCTTCTACGGTGGATATTTTTGTCCGTTTGATCATGGGTCCTTGGGGAATGTCGGTCCCTCTAATAATCATATGAAAGACATGCCGAGGAATCTCTGATTTTGCCCATATTGGATTTTGACGATGTTTTCATGGGATTTTTTGGCGCGCTTTCTGGTGAATGCAAGGAGCGGTGTCAACGCATTGGGCGTCGCATGAGGTCTTACCCTTAGATTTTGGCTCTAGTGCGTTCATAGGGTTTTATGGTGGTATATCGACAGTTGGAACGGCCACACCCTTCCCTCTATGGTTCTCGAGGTAGTTGTTTTCGCCTTTATTTACTGAGTTTGGCATTCTGACTTGAAATTTGAAGATCTTGGGCAAGAATAGGTGTATAAGACAAATTGCGTTGTGTAATGAAACTAGTAAGAAAATAATCAGTATTATTTTTAGCCTTACGGTGGGAGCCAAACTGTTTATTGTGGAAATGATAATAACAATTAAATTTGATTATGGGACTCTAAAAATACGTGATCTATTTTTATGCTAATTGTTAAGCAGTTGATGCTATGTATGTGATACTTATAAACGAAGTAAAAGTTAAGGATACACTGATAATCAAACCGATAGGTTAACAATTGAGGCCTCGAGCTTATCGATTCGGGGCCTCAAGGTCGATTCCGGAGCTCAGCTGTGAGCTATCGAAGGCGGTCGAGGTATGACTAACAATTATAATAAAATCAACGAATGCTCTTTATGGCCAATTATAAGCAATAGATGATGAACAATAACGAAGATAGTAAATGGAAGCAATAATATCGAGAGAATGTGTTAGAGAGCAGAGAGAATGTTCTTGTCTATTAGGTATGGAGCAATAAATCCTTACAATATGGCAAGGACCCCCTTATATAAAAAGGGAGGATCCCATCATAGTACAAATGCATTTATTACAAAGGTAAAGAGATGTGACAGCTAGTTGACGACATGATGCGTCCTCAGACTAGCCTGACAGATATTGTCGGCTCTAGCTGCACCCCTTGGGAACTCCCCTCTACTCCAATATATTCGTTGATATGCATTTCCCCGAGGTCGAGCATCGACAGCCATCGAGGGAGCCTCAACCCAAGTCTCGAGCTTTGGGAAGTATGTTCGCGGGGCATCATAATGACGGGAAAATTGGACCCCCCGATTTTACCGTGCAAAAATCATCTTATCACTTATGAGAGTTTGTGGTAATATGTATATTAGTACCATTGTCACTGTCTCATTTTCTCTGATTCCTTTCCCTTCCCTTTTCCAATTCACCCATATAAGAATATCTCTTCTAAAAAGAGTAATGTATCACCCGGAGTCAATCAGTTCATCTTGCCATGTCGTATGCTTCCGAATGTAAGCACTGAAGAGCGAACCAAATGATATCATTTTTAAGTATCTATTTGATTATCACGATTATAAAGAAGTTTTAGCTACTTTTTTTCCTACTAATTCCCAAATAGAGAACTGTTTTACCGTTCAACTAACAAACCACCAAGATGATATTTTATTATTTACTGATGTAGGTCTATATTTGGATGCTAGACAATAAGTATTGATGTTTCAACTTTAGATAGCCTTGGGAACTTGCTTCATGCCCATGGATCCCCAATCAAGTTTGTGGGAAAATCCATGACGGCTGGAGCGCTTGCGATAAGAATGGATCTTGAAGGTCATGAAATTACAAATGGTTGGAAGAAGGTGAAGATTTTATCAGAAGCAAAGAGTGTTATTGATATAATCCAAAAAACATTTAACACCTCATGGTGTTTAACCAAAAAATAGATTTTTAGTCAAATCTAGAATATAGAAGAATCGGGTTACTGATAATCAAGAGACAAAAACAATAAAAGGCTTTTGAGAGTAATAATAAAGCAGTAAATAATTTTGTATTTCAGTGTTATCTCAATAATATTTCGTGTCTTTACAGATGTTGAGACCTTCTCCTTTTGTAGTTGATTCTAGGAGAATGTGTAGTGTCTCTGTCTTAATGAGGCAATTATGAGCAATAAATAATATTAAAAGAAACATTACTCAATCATTATATTAAATGTAAATATTCCTTAAGGACTCTAGTACTTGTTTCTTCTGTAATGACGTGTATCTTCATTCTCTTATGTGTACCGGTTCATTGTATTTTCGTGTTTTTCTTCATAATTACGCTTTAAATAGTTACGAGTCTTCCGAGCCTTTTAACTCGTACCTTCCCTTTGCTCCCGTATCTCTTTTTATCCGTACCTTCCCTTTGCTTCCTTATCTCTTTTTTCACCCCATTGTCTCGTACTTCTTTTTATCCACCCCAGCTTAGATTTTTTGACCCAGTCATAGCTAAGTAACTCCACGTGTCATGCCACATCATTATTCATTCATATATTTAATTTTTCCCAATACAGATAGTCCCCCCACTTTCCATTTATTCATCAATATGAAATTTGGGAAGTGGAATTGGAATTTGTAAAAGGAGAATTTTTGTCACCACTAATGCTCTGCTAAAGCTGATGTTTCAACTGTCACTTCCTTTTAATGCCTTGGACAAGTGTTGCTTCCTTATTGGTTGCACTGTCACGCACCGCTTTTCCAGGCTTTCTGTTTGGCTTCACTCTTCACTGAGTATAAGTTATCATCATTATAGCATCTTTCATCATCGTACTCTTCATTTTTTATAATTACCCAATACTATTAATATAACCTCTCTTCTTGTCTTTTTGTTCATAAATTGAATTGAATACTTCCGCTTTGCAAAATTACTTGCTTCAATTCAACTTTTGCATCCATGACTTCTTCGAACCCTAACCCTAGGACAACTCCCATTCTAGATAATTTTCCTAATGCTCCTGTAAGACATAGAAGATGAGGTAGATTACGCAATCTAAGCTCCACTCGTGGTGGTGCTTCAACACCTCCTTCTGGTTTTGGACCTTCTTATGGAACCAGAGGTTCTCATTCACAAAGAAGTTCTTCTAGAAGTAAGGATTCAACGGAGCCTTTGCGTGAACCCTTAGTAGAAGAAATTATTCCTACCGAGTTTTCTTTCCACCATGATAGAGAATCTTTAAAAACCCAGGTGGATGCACTAGACCGTGCATTAATCACAAGTGCTTTGGCCCCAATAGTTAGGAGTGAATGCCATTGGGCTGATGATTTCCCCATTATTATTCCTAACCCGAATCAAAGGATCACCTCATATATGATAGGTTATTCCTCTTTTTACACCTATCCTTTCACTTTGGGATTTATACCGGCCATCGACCCGGTCATCTTAGTTTTTTGCCGCCTTTTTAATGTTTGCTTGCGGCAAATTGGCCCAATAGTGTGGTGAGTTGTTGCTGTTTAAGACACCTTGCTAACAAAGCCGACGCAGAATTTACTTTCCCCCATTTGATTCACCTTTATTCCATTAGATTTTTCCAAAATGGAATATTTGGATTAGCAGCCAGGAGCAAAAGAGTTTTGGTGAATCCTGAAGATGACAAAGACCATGGCTTGTATGCTCGGTATATTGCTGCCCCCACCGCAGCTCTAATCGGTGAAAGGAACCTCCGCTTCCCAGAGAAGTGGAACTTTGCTCGTAAGTGTTCAATTTTATCATGCTTATTTATTTCCTTCCTTACCTGTTTTATCTAACGTGTTTCTTTTCCAGCAACCATGGGTATGGTTACACCCATACCTAATATCCGTGGTTGGGTAGAAAGACTTCTGAAGGTTACCCCAATGGAGAGTAGGACCTGGAAAACCCTTGACAAACGATACGGTTGGAAACCAAAAACCCATGGTAAGAAATTTTTTCCCTTTTCTTCTCTTTTATTGTTTTGGCTTCCCTTTTTTTAAGCCTTTCTTTTCTTAGGTTTTGCTACCCGAGGAGTCACTCTTGAAGGTTTCTTAGCGTCACGTGGCCAAGACATTTTCGTAGGATCGCACCAAGATGTTTCAATTCCTTCAAGATCTGAGAAGAGGAAATCCGTTCTTAAAGATGACTTCGAAGGAGAAGGTGAAGGTTCTTTGGTAACTAGACCACGAGTCAGGAGACGAATCTTCTCTGATGATGAGATTAACATCTCTCCAGACCTGCCTCTTTCCGAACCTGTCATATATCTTGTGGTTATTCCTAATGATGACATCTCTGCCCCCTCTGATACTGTTGAGTCTATAAACCAACATTTTATAAGTGTTTTTAGTAGTGGTCCTTTAGGTCTGGTTTTAGATAAATTTCCCTTGTCTACTTCTACCGTTCCTGTAATTGTTCATTTACCTCCTTCATCTGTTACTTCCATTCCCTCTTCTGCTATTCCTCCTTCAACAATTACTCCTCCCATAATCCACCATATAGAGGTAGGTTCCTCGAGTAGGAGTTCGGATATGAGGAGTGTTACCATTAAAGTCCCTCGAGATAGCATCCTCCTGAGAAAATCTAATCAAGCAGACACAGGCTTACACGTTTGATTGGTCCCATTGAAAAAGCAAAGCACGAGAGTCACAGTAATATGACTCTTTTGAACGACATTGTCCATGCTAGCTTGAAGGTATTCCTTAATCTCTTTTTTAGTAGAAGATTGTTTTCTGGAATTTAACCTTATATACTTTTTTTATTACAATGAGGTCAACCTTATTAGTACCGAAATCATGAGTCGAGTTACTCTCTTAGAGAAATTGGCTCGTGATTTGGAGAAAACTGATCATGATGTAGAGAAAATTGCTCGTGAATCCCAATTAGAGGCCAACAATTAGAAAGGAAAATACAAAAGTACGCAGATTGACATGGACATCTTGGAAAAGAGAAAGATCTCTTTAGAGAAACTAGTTCAAAACCTCACCTTTGAGTTGGCGATGGTCAAGGATGCTGCAGACCAATCTACAAGAATTAAGGAGCTTGTTGCAGAGCAATTGTCCCTGGTTGCTAACGAAAACAAAGCTTTGAAGGCTTTATTAGCTCAGAAGGAAGCGTATGCAGAAGGTATGGCACAAGAACTCACTCGAGTGCAAGGAGAATTACGAGCCTCGGCAGACAAGGTTTGTGCTTTAGAGAATTCCCACACCTCTCTGCAATCATCTCACTATTCCATTCTCCTTAATAATTAAGAACTTAGAAATGAATTTAACGCCTAGGAAAAGGATTATGAACTTCTTGAAGAATCTTCCAACATTGAAGTAAGTTGGATCTATCTCAAAACCCGCCGTGATACCATAATGGAAATGAGCCAAGAGGACTTCAATCTTGAATGCGAGTTGGCTAAAGAAAATGAAGCCACCGAGAGAGCGCAACAACCACTGTATTTCTCATCTCCCGAAGCTAATCTTTCCGCAGTTGAAACTCCCTTAGTTGAGGCCCCTCCAAATGAATCTTCTACAGTGGAAGTTATTTTGATTGAAGCTCCCATGGGTGAATTTCCCGTGTCTGCTGTTCCCGAAGCTTCTGTATCTAATGAGATTATTGCTAGTGTGGCCCTTCCTTTGAGTTCTTCCATGCCTACTATCACTATCCAAGATGAAGTTTCATCTATGGGTGTTTCCAGTACTATGACTAAAGATCAACTTGTAAGGGAAAGTACAGTTGAGCCTGTAAATAACCCCCCTTATCCCCTTTTTGCAGGTACCTTTTCGGAAGTCAATGTTTAAAGTGTTTAACTTCTTGTGACAACTTTTGCCATAAAAACTCTTGACTTAGGAACTTCAAGTCCCCGAGTTTTTTGTAAGGGGCATTTTGGATATGAACATGTTTTTATACTTGTCTTTTAATATTTTTAGAAGTTTATTTCTCAAACTCCTATCTGTTCTATTCTTGCCTCTTATCTTTAAAAAACTTAGAGAATAGTTTGCATTTTTACTATCTGAAAATGCTTTTATTGTTCTCATGATTAAATAATATGATATTCATAAAAGAGGGCCCTTTTATATATTGACACTTGATGAAAAAGATGTCTCAACTTCATAATGGTGTTTTATACGATATAAGAAATAGGAACATACATATTTATCTAGAGTAACTTGAACAAGTCTTTATTTCTGAACTTTGACAAGTTGTAAATAATTTCTTACATGTATTTGAATTACATCTATAACTTTCTCGTAACTGTTTCTCTTGTAACAGATTTACAAAAAGTAGAACAATAGATACAGGGTTTTTCCTTATAACCTGTTTTAGTATAAAACTCTTACCTATGACTATTTATGTAGTATAGTGTGTTTCCCTTAGCTCCAAAACATTAGGAAGGGTTTGAGAGGTGATTCCATTGTTCTCATGGGAAAGAATACTATGATGAAGTACTATGACTCATTAGATTCCACTCTGCACTTGTCTTCTTTTTAGGCTAGGCTTGTCTTTCCTGCATCTTCTTTGCCTTTTATATACACGTGACTGTATATTTTATGTAGTCCCCCAAGTGTTTGAGTGTTGAAATATGAAGCCTCGATCACTTGATAGTTTCCTTCATCCGGCCCTTTTCCTGAAAAGGAAATACGTACGGGACACGGGGATATGATTATAGATGAAGACTGCTTTACCTGTGTATGTTTCTATCAGAATTATTGTAACCCTAGGCCTGGAATTTTAGTGTATTCCATTTTTCCTTACAGGTCGTGACACATCATTTAGTACGGGTAAGCGTTTTGCCTATCATCTAAAATCGTTAGTCAAAATTTTAATAAATAAAAAATAAAATCTAACATGATGATACCTGACCATGTGTTTTTCTTTAAAAGTAATATCTCTTTAAATGGACAACATTCCAATGCGAGGGAAGTATTTTTTTCATCCACTGTCTCCGACTCATACGCTCCTTTTCCTGAAATATCATGTATTATGTAGGGTCCTTCCCAAGTTGGACTTAGCATACCAGAATTGGCTGCCTTCGTAGATTGAAAAACCTTTTTAAGAAAGAAGTCCCCAATTTTAAAATATCACAGATGGGGCTTTTCTGTTGTAATATCATTCAATCATCTGCTTTTGTGCGGCCATTCTTATCAATGCAGCTTCTCTCCTACCTTCTAATAGATCTAAATTGACCCGCATCTCTTCATCATTGGACATTACGTTGCTTGTGCCACTCTCGTACTTGGCTCACCTATCTCAACTGGGATAAGTGCCTCAGCCCCATATACTAAAGAAAAGGGGGTCTCACCTGTGCTTGTTTTTGTGGTTGTACGGTATGATCATAAGACTCCACGTAATACTTCAGGCCAGATACCCTTTGATTCTTCCAATCGTTTCTTCAAATTATTGATGATGATCTTATTTGTAGACTCTTCTTGCCCATTCCCTATTGGATGATAAGGTGTTGATGTTATCCTTTTTATTTGCCAACTTTGAAAGAATTTCGTGACTTGAGCTCAGATAAATTATGGACCATTATCGCATACAATTTCTTTTGGCACACCGAAACGGCAAATGATATTTTGCCAAATGAAATCCTTGACTTCTTTTTCCCGTACCCGTTTGAATGCTTATGCCTCTACCCATTTAGTAAAGTAATCAGCAAGTACGAGTAAAAATTTTACCTATCCTTTAGCTTGAGGCAGGGATCCAATAATAACCATTCCCCATTTTATGAACGGCCACGGTGCAATAACCGGATGTAACAATTCAGCAGGTCGGTGCATGTTTTTACCGTACCTTTGACATTTGTCGCATTTAGCTATGAAATGCGTGGCTTCTTCTTCCATTTTGGGCCAATAATACCCTACCCTAATCAAAGTTCTTACCAATGACCTTCCTCCTGTGTGAATTCCACAATGTCCTTCATGTATTTTCCTCATTACATATTCTATTTGAGAAGGTCAAAGACATCTTGCTAAAGGGCCACCGAACATCTTTCGATAAAGGTTTCCTTGTTTTAAACAATATCGAGCTGCCTTCTTACGAAGTGCTTGTGCTTTTGCCTTGTCACCTGGTACGTTACCATACTGCAAAAAAGCTACGATTTCATTTCTCCAGTCCTAAGTTAGATTATTAAAATTTACCTCATTCTTGTCAGGTTCGAGAACCGAGTGAAATAAGTGAATAACTGAGGCATTGGCTTCTTCTGTTATATCAGCTGCGGATGTAAGGTTTGCTAGGGCGTCTGCTTCGGCATTATCATCCCTTGGAATTTGGATAACATTCCATGATTGGAACTGTTTTATCAGTTCCCTTACCTTTTCCAAATATTGTTGCATCCTTGCCTCTCTGGCTATGTAAGTCCCCAGAATTTGATTAACCACGAGTTGAGAATCGCTTTTGATCACTACGTGACTTATTCCAAGTTCAATTGATAATTCCAGACCTGCGATCACAGCTTCATACTATGCTTCATTATTAGTTACAGAATGACATTTAATGGCTTGTCTAATGGTTTCTCCCATAGGTGGTACCAAAACAATTCCTAATCCTGTACCTTTTACATTAGACGATCCTTTTGTAAATAATGTCCACGTACCTGGATTAGCTCCATTAAGTACCTATACTTCTTTATCAGCTTCGAACTGTATCCCTTGACTGAAATCAACCATGAAATCAACTAATACTTGAGACTTTATTATCGTTCTAGGCAGGTATGTGATTTCATACTCACTTAATTCTATAGCCCATTTGGCTGACCTACTTGACAGTTCGTGTTTATGTAATACACTTCGTAATGGGTATGCAGTTACCACAAAAATGGGATGACATTGAAAATAGGGTCTTAATTTTCTAGATGCCATAATTAAAGCAAGTGCTAGTTTTTCCAGTTATGGATACCATGTTTCTGCATCTAGTAAGGATTTACTAACATAATAGATAGGAGATTGCTTACCTTGTTCTTCACGAACCAAAACTGCGCTTACCGCCACTTCTGAAACAGCAAGATAAATAAAAAGTTTCTCCCCTGCCTTTGGTTTTCCTAGCAAGGGTGGATTTGATAGGTAAGTCTTCAGATTTCTAAGTGCCTGTTGACACTCCTCATCCCACTCAAAATGTTCCTATTTTTTAAGAGCTGAGAAAAATTTAAAATATTTTTCTGAAGATTTAGAAATGAACCTTCCCATACCGAAAATTCTTTCTATCAATATCTGCACTTCTTTTTTTATTGAAAATATATCAGGAATTTCCTTGATAGCTTTAATCTGTGCGGGATTTACCTCGATACCCCCGTTAGAAACAAGAAAATCCAAAAACTTTCCTGATACCACTCCAAATGCACATTTTTCTGGATATAACTTCATACTCTATTTTTGCAAAATTTTAAATGTTTCAGATAAGTGTGATATATGATCCTTTGAATGCTGTGGTTTAACGAACATGTCATCTATATAAACCTACATGGTCTTACCTAAATGATCTTGGAACATTTGAGTAACTAACCTTTGATAAGTTGCACCTGCGTTCTTAAGACCAAATGACATTACATTATAACAAAAAGTCCCCCTATCTGTTATGAAAGAAGTTTTTTCCTCATCTTCTAGGTCCATTTTGATATGGTTGAGTATGCATCTAAAAAACTTAACAGCTCATGCCCTGCAGTAGCATCAATTAATTGATCTATATGCGGTAAGGGAAACGAATCTTTTGGACAGGCTTTATTAAGGTCTGTGTAATCTATACAGACTCTCCACTTACCGTTCTTCTTAGGGACCACAACAGTGTTAGATAACCAGTTAGGTATTTTACCTCACGAATCGAACCAATTTTGAGCTATTTTTGAAATTCTTCATGAATCACCTTATTCCTGAATGTTCCTTGCTTTCTTTTCTTTTCTTTTTGAATGGTATCAGGTCTTGAATCCACATCTGTTCTCCCTTCCTCAGTTAAGGTTGAATCACCCACCTTAACTGAATCATGTAATTTCTATTTTGCTTCATCTTGAACAGTTAAATCTGCAACGGAGTTTATGCTTCTAGAAGTTTGCTGATAATCCCTAATTTGGCTAATTCCCCATGGTGAGGGAAATTTGATAACTTCATGCAATGTAGATGGAACAACATCCATATCATGGATCCATGGCCTCCCAAGGATTATGTTGTAAGCCATCTCCATATCTACCACCTGAAACTTAGTATCTTTGACAACGCCTTCTGCAAAGGTGGTGAGTATTGCTTCACCCTTGGTTATAATGTTAGAGTTATCGAACCCTGATAAAGTATGTGCCTTTGGGACCAACTTATCTTCAGCTTGCATTTCACCTAACACTCGTATCAAAATAATATTTACCGAAGTTCCCGTATCAATCAGAACACGTTTAACGTTAATATCATGTATGAGTAATGATATTACCAGTTCTTCATTATGTGGGGTCATGAGGCCTTCCACATCTTTGTCCTTGAATGTGATATTCTCCTCCTCCAGTACGTGTCGTAGCTGCTTTCCATGTGTGATCGTCATTTTGAATATTTTATTGGTTGCAGTATACGAGACATCATTGATATCTTCCCATCCACTTATAATATTGACTATACATTTAGGAGAAGGTGGATTCGTGTGCTCCTATCTATTTTTCATATACGTTTGTTTGCCTTTCTCACTGAATAACTCAGTGAGGTATCCTAGCTTTAACAAATGGTCCACCTCACTTTGTAAAAATCTGCAATCTGTTGTTTTATATCCGTGATCATTATGGAATTTGTTGCGACCAAAACACTCACCCAAGTGTACGCAATCGACAATTAATATAGTATTAAGTAAAGTATCGTTCCCACGAGGAATTGTGATTAACTTCTCGACTGATGTAGACTTAGACAATTATCAATTCAAGCTAAATTATCACCAAATATATATAAAACCAATTTATAAATTACTTAATAATTAAACAATAATTCAACACAAAATTACTACAACAATTGCACAATATTTTAATAACAATTTGAATAAGGATATTCCAGGGTCATGGACTTGCTAGTGATCATGCTACTTTTCTAACTTATAATTGATTTATTGAATTATCCGGGTTGTTGATTATAAGGTTAATAATATTCATAAGAATCTATCGCGTTCTTATGAACCTATCCAAGTTAAATCAATACCTATATGTCTACGGTATTAATATTAACAAGAATGCATTTACAACTCTTATTCTTCAACCAAACAAGGCAATTTAGTATATGTCTATCTTAATTGCGAATTCTTCACCCGATGCCCGGGATTCAAAACTTGTTCTATTTGATTTTATATGCAACCAAGAATTTCCTTTATCAAGTTTAACTCAAGGTTCATAAATAATATTTTACTATTATCTACGCAATAAAATAATTAAGAGCAGAATCAAATAAACAAACCATAACGATAAATTCAAGATCTTCAATCTAAGCTTCAAACAACAAGATCATCTAACATCCATGACCCCAGAATACTAGAGTTTTTAGCTACTCATATTCATACAAAAATCAACAATAAAAGTCTTAAACACAATATAAACAAAGAACTAGAAGAAAGTTTAGAAGAACTCTTTGAATCCTTGCTCCAAGATGTTGTTCTTCTTCTCTTCTCCTAGCTCCAAGATGAATCTCCTCCTCCTCCTTCTCTCTAAAATCTGATCTCCCTTCTTCTCTCTCAATAATGGAGGTTTACTTTAAGTAAATTGAGTGGATCCCTTCAGTTTTCCCATTTTACCCCTCAATAATACACTTCCCGGACAGCAATGCGCGAAGTAATGCGCGAAGAAGACACTTCGCGCATCTCTTCGCGCAACCAAGGCAGAATGTTTTCCAAAATGCGCGAAGTGATGCGCGAAGTAACACTTCGCGCATCTTTTCGCGCATCTGGGAATTCGGTAAAATACATAAAATCAAAGTTGTAGCCCTTTTAAATAGCTATCCATCAATATATTATGGAGCCCAAACGGAGTTCTGAGTAAAAAGTTATGGGCATTTTACTAGACAATGTGTCGTATGCCTACTCAACTCATTGTTTTGTTCTCCGGACTTGCGTTGTGACCCCCGAACACGATTCCAACTTGATTTATTTAGCTTTTACTCAGACTTCAAAGCCTCAAATTACTCAAATTCATTCCGAATTAATTCTTAAGTTGGAAACTCTTCCTGCAAGGCATAAATCATGAATTTAGTACAACTCATAATCATTTAAGCTCAAATCATTGTGAAATGCAATACTTATAGTGTTGTTACAATAACTAAAACATGAGTTTTTAGCCTATGATCAACACCCCACACTTAAACCATTGCTCGTCCTCGAGCAATTAACATACACTTCACATAGGGATGATCTTTTTAACAAACAATTTCTTGTAATAACACATGTTGACACTTAGGTACCAATTCATAATAATTCAACCTCAAGACATGACTCACAAGTGCCACGCATTTTTACAACTTTCTTACTTACTCTAACACAAGGGTCAAAACTTTTCCTTGCTTTTACAAATCATGTGCCCTCCCACAAATAATATAGACTAGTTCCTCTCAAAATAATAATCAAGAATATTCAGGAACTCAAAATAGGAAGAATTAACTCACTCTCAGAATTGAAATTCATGTGCAACAGATGACATACCATATGCTTGCCCCTAGTGTAATACTCTACTAATTGAGCTTATTCAGTCAAGGATCAAGTAGGACTTTAATGGGTTGTAATGTAGGCTAGGAAAAAGGGTATGAAAAATATAGAATGTAGTAACTACACCTCTTTGAACACTTCCGTACATACAACATATTTCATATTTTCAGCATCACTCCTATGTTAAACCATCTCCAACCTTTTTGAGATTTTTACATACTAACAACAAATCACATTCTCTTCAAGCACCTTAGGTTAGGGAATGTGACTACTGAAAATTCATCCCCTATATATATACACATATGAATTATTCTTCACTCTTTTTCTGTTTTTTTTTTTTTTTCAAATAAACCAACCAATCTCTTCTCAACTTCTTCAACATTAAAACAACATTAAGTGCTCATGAGAGATAGAGGTGCAAACATCTGATATATTACATAAATTGGTAAGGTTTATAACTTGGGTTCCAAAGAAATAGGATTAACGGCTCAAAAGGTTTGACTAGGATATATACAATTAGGTGGAATTAATTATCAAACTGGTTTAACAAAGAAATGCCTATATCATCTCCTAAACTGAATAATTCTACTATTTAGCTTTGCAAAACACTTGGGGGCAAGTTCTAGACATCAACTATTATACACATAATATTTCAGCAATCCTTACTCACACATTGGCACACAATTCACTCAAGCTTGGATCTTTCTCGGCTCTCTAGTCAAAGCAGTTAAGCATAGTCATAATTATACAATTTAAGGCACTTATTTTAGAATCAAGACTGAGGTTGAACATCACAAATAAGGCATATATCACTTTTAGAGCATGTGTACTTGAGGAGACTCACTCTGTAAATTATCAACTTTTTATTCATGCGAAATAAAAATTATACTACACCCGGTTCAAATACACCCTTGGAAAAGAACCACAGCACAAAGAAAAACCAAGGGGAAATTATTAAATTAACTGGAATAAAAGAAAAATATTTTTTGATTTTTTTATTTCGATATTCGAGCTAAAAAATCAACTTACTATCTATTAACACTATAATCTAACAAAACAAAATAAAAGAAACTTTAACAAACTAAACAAAATCAAACAACTAAAATACAAAAAATATAAAAATAAGTACATTACAATAGGGGCAAACCACCCCACATAAAAAAAAAGTGTTGTCCCTAATGCGAAAGCAAATCAAAATAGATCAGAAAAGATACTCCCTGGGGCCATTGTCCTAAGCATCTTCATCTTCACATCCTCATCCTCGTCGGCTGCTAGATGCAACTTCAGATGGGTCAGTGTTTGATCTTACTTGGGAGCCGAGACATTATACCTACACAACATGATATATTA